>BGPR01005113.1:0-34150 GCA_013235015.1 Araneus ventricosus
AATCAGTAGTTTTTATTTATAGCAAGATTGTGCGATTTTTGTCTTGTCCTCCAAACTTTTGATGAAAAAAAACTATTTTCTACATTTTAATACACTAATAAAAGTGAGTTCTTTTAAAACTTCTTCATTATGTACTAGCTGAAAACCCGGCGTTGCTCGGGATCCATACGTTTTCATATACCGACCTCCTGATTTTTTTCATACTAATAATGTCACTAACTTTCTCCAACAAACGTAAATATTCATTGAATCCTTTCTTGTTGAATTAAAACTTCCAAATATAAACGTTTTCATCACCTTATAACAGTATGGTTTGAGTGAAAATGCGAGAAAATTGAAAACAAGAGCATTTATCTTAAACAATATATAGATGCAGGAGATTTAAATTCGAAACGGAAATTTTAACAGAAAAACTGACTTATTGCTAGCTTATATACCCGGCGTTACTAGAAGTAGAAATATTTTAAACTCTAATTACTTATAACATTTTAAATTTAATCAAACAGTTTTGCTCTGTAACATCTTTCGTTGAGCGCAAATGGCCCTTGGTGCCTGGTATTATTTTTAGGCCCTCTGATCATATTTTGCTTTAAAAACTAGTATAAATGCAGTAATGTTTTGTCTCCATGGCGCCCCTAAAACTGGCATCTGCGATATCTTACACTTCAGTTACTTCCCGGTCGCTACGCCGCTTCACACTGACTAGGATCATTCAGAAATTTGGGAAATTGAAACAAAACATCGCGTAGTAACTAAACTAACGTCATTGGGGTTTTTTCAGTGCATGTTAAAAATTCGAAATAAAAACAGAATTTAAGTGCTTGCTACGAAATAACAGCAGAAGTGAGAAGTCTACCTTGACCAAAAAAAGCATTATTTTCTTAAATTTAACAGTGGTAAAAGCACGTGAAAAAGGATTTGATGAAACTATAAATTGGTTTAAATACGCTTTTATAACAATAAAAGCATTATTACAATTTGAGTTTGAAATGAATTTTGAAACCTTAATTACAGTTAAAGAAAAAATTATTAAGCAATTAAATTGGTGTCATTAAAAAGGTAATTTGTTGCTCTTTAAGGGGATGTAAAACTAATATTCGTACCGTAAGTATAAGTTATTGGCGAAAAACGTCTTAAAATAGCTTAATTTTTGTTATTTAATTAAATGAATGAAATTATAATTCGAATTTTAAAATAATATTTTGGCGTTTGCTCCCTCTTGAGCTAATCCATCACTGTGCCAGATTTGCACCCTGTAAGTCCAACAATGTAGGCGTCATAGAGAACCAAAAAACGAACACACAAACATACTCTCCTCTTTTAAATATATAGATTTTTGAGTTATTGTACCTCACAACCATTGTAATTCATAATATTTCTCATTCATTTGGACACCTATATATTAAGATTAAGATCCGGTTAAAGGCGACGAAAAAATCAGAATATATTCCATGTTTATTAAGGCATATAATTTGAGGCTGAATGATGTCTGTAGGAAAATATCAAATGCATTTTTATTGATATAAATAGTCGGAACAGTCTCCAAACCTCTTTCACCTCCAAATCCTATTTCATCAAGCAACCTAGACAGGAATTTCATAGGGGAAACCGGTTTGGTTGCTTCGCCATGCAATATACGGAAACAGAATTCTTTCAACTTACACGAATATCAATCGAGTAAATTGTCGAGTCATGAAAGTCACAGTTGGTAATAGAATTTGATGTTTGTGTTTAATTTAATGTTCACAAAAATTTAACTCACAGACATACATTTTTTTTAACTTCCGATATCTTTCAGTTATCATTTCTTAACAAAAATGATTTGCTTCGTTATATAAAGTTACAACTTTAACTTAAGCCAGTGACCCTAACAAAGGTGAATATGCAATGCAATAAAGTTTGAGATGATAACGATCCACTTTTAATGATGAAAGGAACACATTGAAATATTTCTCCATTTTACCGTTGAAGTTTACCCGAACTAGATTGGCTCAAATGCTCAAATAACAATCTGGAAGAATTTATTTAATTCAAAATGATATTTCAACATTCGAAAAGAGTGAAATCACTTTCGAAAATTCCGTCCAAATCTCAAACCTGGATGTCACTTCGCAACGGCTTCGAAACTTTTCCAATAACTCGAACGAACAAGTTTTAATCAGCCGGAAAACTCAGAAAGTTCTCATATATTGCGAGAGTAACAATACCGGGAGAAAGTGTATTGAAGTTCGTTTTCGGTATCTGAATATCGAGTTTATGCAAAAGTGGCGTTCACTAGCCTCTCAACTTGCCGCTGCAACTTTGGACATATTTCAAGCTTGGCACAGGAGACGAGCGCATTGATTTGTTGCTGGATGTGCAGTATGAGGTAGTTTGCTGAATTTCCTTTGGATAATTTCCAACATTTAGGATGGTACGTGAAGGCCTGTTTACTTCAGAGTATGGGAAATCGAGTCTTGTATGTTATCGATTATTAAAGAAAAAGAAAGGCAAGAAATCAGAAGTCATTACAATAGTCTGGGGGCTCTGTTTCGTTTCAGTGCATTTAGAAATGTAACAGTGAGTCATTATTCTTTTTATACCTATAAAAAAAGTTTTTTTATAGATAAGTAGACTAAATGGTGTATTTTCATTAAAGAATAAAATTTTGTTTAGAGGTAATGGAATATTGACAAAACATATATAAAAACATTCAAATGTGTTAAATGATTCACCTTAATTTATTTACCTGACTGATCGAAAAATTTCTTGGTTCTGTAGATAATAAAATATATTCAGCTAGAACATTTGTGGTGGAAATATTTAATTCAAATATTAGTTTCTTATATCTTTAATGAGTAATGTTTCTTTTTTGAAAAAGTATTTTGAGCAGAACAATAATTTGCAAAAAAACAAGACTTTATTAACATATTATTCAAGCAATCATTTCAATGTACAATCATATCAAGATATTCATAAAAATTGGAGCCACTATAATGTTCTTTCACGACATACGGGGGACTTTCAGAAAGTAAGTTTTGTCATGCTTTTCCACAAAGAAGATTTATTGCAATCCGAAACATACAAAGGCATAACAAAATAAAAACTTTTGGTTGTTTTTACACATATTCTCCACTGGCATTGATAAATTCGTCATACCGTGAAATCAATTGCAAGAAACCTTCCTGATAACAGTCGGTGCCCAGACAGCGAACGAAGTTCCTCACAGCCGGCTGCACCTGTTCATTGCTTCGGAAGTGTCGTTCCGATAGTGCTGGATTCAATACAGAGAAAAGGTGACGATGGGTGTCGAAGGACCTCACACTGATCACAAGATTGCAAGAATGGCAATCTTCGACGATAATGCAAGATCCCACACAGAAAAGGACAGTAAAGAATACATCCGTCGACTGGGATGGGAGAGATTGGAACGCCCGGTCTACAGCCCTGATCTTACCCCATCAGATTTTCACCTTTTTCCTGCATTGAAATCAGCACTATCGGGACGGCACTTCCGAAGCAATAAAGAGGTGCGGCAAGCCCTTAGGAACTTCCTTCTCTCGTTGGACACCGATTTCTACCAAGATGGTTTCTTGAAATTGATTTCACAGTATGGCAGATGTATCAACGTCGGAGGTGAATATGTGGAAAAACAGCCAAAAGCTTTTATTTTGTTCGGTTATTGTATGTTTCGGATTGTAATAGAGCTTCCCTGTGAAAAAACATGACAAAACTTACTTTCGGAACGTCCCTCGTAGATTATATTAGTTAGTTCATCAACTAAAGGATATCACTGCTAATAAATAAATATGTTTAAATCTAAATGCACCGATATATTACATTCCCTTACAGAAAATTCATAAGACAGATGGCTTTTCCAATAGAGTTTGACCACATTTATTAAAATTTAATTATCCTGAATTATGCACAGGACAGATAAAAAAATCAGTAACTGATTAAATATTCTAACATAAATATGAAATATCGTATTTTTTGTCAATTAGCAAACTAATTAAAAATGTTCTAATAATAGGACACCAGGCTTCAATTAAGTAAAGAGACTTTTTTCTATTTCAAGTTCAATTTACAAATATTTTGAATAAAATGATTTGAAACAATTCCTTTGAGCATTAAAACATAAATATGCTTTGCATTTCTCAAAAAAAGATGAAGTTTTGAAAGTACAACCTTTCAATTTGCATCTTTTTTTGCTTTGAACTTCTTTCAATCATATTGTTTATCCCATCAAATCTCACGTTATTGCAAGGTCTGACAGATTTAAGTTTTTCTTTTGAGGTGTTACAGCAGGGCCTTATGGGCGTCCTGGTTTGGTAGGGGCTGCTGATTGATTTGAAAATGAGAGAGCTTCTGATATTTGAAAAATGTGAAGCCCAATAAATCTATTTAGATTTTCTGAGGAATGCAACAATTTGCATCTCTTTTGTACCATGACCAAGAATTAATTATAGCTGTATTGAAATAATCAAAAGTAATGCAGAAAGTTCATTTTTTGCTCTTTATAGCCGTTTGGTACAATGACATTAATGAGACATGCTTGTTCACCCTCCCCATATTTTTATTCCCGTTGGTGTGGCGTGGAAGTTTGGAGAGGGGGTGCCAGCTCAAATGTCGTCCTCGTCATCTGACCGAGGTTGAAAATTACGAGGTCCGTCCCAAAATAGCCCTCGCGTTCCTTCAAAACGGGACGTTAATATAACCAAACTAAACTAAACTAAACCCCATACTTTTATTGTAATACTTTACAATTTTAGGTCTATAATCTTGAACAAAAGTGACATCTTTTTTGCTCCATCGTTTAACTACATCCGCCTTACCATTTCACTACAGCGATTTTGCCAGCTTCTGTAACAGCTTCGGAAATTTATCTGAATTACCTCGTCCCTCCGTTTTCAATTTTGAATCAATTTTAATGGTTAATAATTGAATAATAACTGTAAAATATTCAAAATTTACCTCCAACACAATGTTTTCTTATAAGAAATATCGTTAACTTTAAAATAAAGTGAAAAGTTTTGTATTATAGACACCTGGAGTTCTAATAATAGAACAAGTATAAACATTCAGGTTGTTTGCTCTAACCGTGTTCTCCTATTAGTAGAACAAAGGTTTGTTCTCATTTGCAGTGCAGTTTCTCATTATTTTTATGTTAAAAGCATTGAATTAGGCAGAAATAGTTTGATTTATACTATGGGATATTTCAAAAAGTAGACGATTAAATATAATAATGTCTTTCAGAACTCAAAACACATGCACTGGCGTTTTGACTGCAGATGGTCAGAAGCCTCCATAATTTTCTTTGTTACAACTATGATGCTAATTATTGAGAAGAAATAAAAACATCCTGCTATTATTTAATGCATAATTAGCAGTACCTAGAGTTTTGAAGTTTAAATTCTTAAAAATGTGGAATCTATAGTAATATAAAAATGTGTCCTAATACTAGCACACCAGGGCCGAAGGGATTAAAAGAGATATATCCTAAAAATGATTAAACTAACAAGGAGTATTTCAACTTCTGTTTAATTTCAATAATTCGGAATGCACATAGCAGTACTGAAAACGTCGTTTAATATTTCAATAACGATATTTCCTGTAGGATAGTAAAAATAACACTAACGTTGTTTCAGATAGGATAGGAAATATGTCACTAACGATATTTTAGGTAGAAGAGGAAGTCTTTTAGAAGCAGGCATACGACATCAATTTTAATCTGCTTTGCCAATTTTTTAATTTGAAACTGGAATTGACAAAATTAAAATGTTTCCGATGTGATATTCTTCTTGTTCGGTAATATCTTGTATCTTGCAGATGTTTTGTTCGTCGATGCAGAAAAATTTATCTCACTAATTAACTAAGGTTATAATATTTTGAGAAACAGATTTTGTAAATTTCTATTATCATATCATAAAACCATATCTAGAATCTATCTCCTGTATAAATATGAACTCTCTTCTTTACTCAAATAAAAAAATGCACTAACCAGGGGGAAAAACACGGAATATTAAGAATGGACTTTCTTCATTCCGGCATAATCATAAAATGCATCTGTTTAACTAACACTGTTACTTAATTTCATAGAATTTTTTTCTATTCATGCTTACAAAATATCATTAACCCAAACAGCCGAAATACTTTTTACAACTATGAAGACAATAAAAGAATTCGATTGACTTATTAAGTATATCGTGATTTAACAGAAATGAAAAGGAAATATCTATAGACTGGTAAGGACTTAACCCTTTAAAGGACCATTTTTTTAGTAGCGTTATAGTAAAATGCCTTTGGCATTGAGATTTGGGCGAGCCGAAAAAGTCGAAGTATCTTAGATCTTCTAGCGATAGTGCGGAAAAGTTGCGAAGTCCCATCATTAAAAAGTGTGCAAAATCTTATAACTCTGAATTGATATCTTCTGTCGCCTCAATGGACAGAAACTTGTGAACATTGGACGAAAAATGGCCAAAATTCAAAAATTAATAAAAAAATCACCGATTTCGTTAATCGGTTTGCGGTAGTGCTTAAAAATTACTATTTATTAACAACATCTTTACAAATTTTAGAATTATAGGTTAGTATCTTCTGTCGCCTCAATGGTGCTGAATTTTGAAAATTTAAGGCGAAGTTTTAAATAAATACACGTTTCTACTTATATCATTATATTGCGAATGGAAACTTGATTAAACCTTTGAAATATACAAAATTACAAAACCACTATTTTTTGCAATATTTTTTGGACTCAAATTGTGACATTTGTTTTCTGGATTCTAGTGTAGCTCTGATAAATCTATCCCTATTCTGCGGCCCAAATCTTTTTCTGGAGGCTTCAGTGACGAGTTTCACAATTCGCTCAACTGTTTGCGTGTGTGAAGGAAATTTAATGAAGTCCCAGCCGTCCATTGGCACATCATCCTGTATCATCTTCAGAAGTTCATGAGAACTGATCTGTATGAGAACTGTAGGCGGTGTGACATTAAAAGCTTGCCAGTCAATGAGAATCTACGTAGTTTGTAGCTCGAAAGTTAACAGCAGGAATAACGAATCTATGAACAGAATTTCCCTGTGCGCCAATTTGAGCATTTATGAATATGTAACCAATGCAATATTGGATGATTTTAGCAACCTTATTTTTCTGTGATGTGACGGCACAGTCGTGAATACTGAAGTGTTTAATGGTGTATTTCGCTGGCTTGAATTGAAACGTCATCGACCAATACAATGGATTATCAGCTTACTTCATTTCAACGAGTTGCCATTATCACACCTATTTGAGCGCAAGTCTTCTGGTCCCTCGTCTTACGCCGGAGACAGTGCACGAAACCTGAAAGGATGCCAGAAGCTGCCACTTGTTGCTTTTAATAGTACTGAATATGAATTGCCAGGCATTGATTCTACCAACCTAAGTTATGATCAGAAATATTTCTTAGACATTTGCACAGCCATTAGTTCTGGCGTTGGTTCTTCAGATCTAGTGAAGAGTCAACCGAGCACGTTGAATTTGGCCCGCTGGCTAACAACTGCAAATCGAATATTGAGACTTTATATATCAACATCTGACCAATAAAATGAGTTGATAAATTTGCAACGCATCAAATGAGTTGATGAGTTGATCATTCTAAGAGTTTACGCACCCTCATGGTTCCGAATTAAGGTTGATCATTGCATAAAGTTTTGTGCTAGACACTTGTGGCATTTCATCAGCTCATGTCGATACTTACCTAAGAAGTATCGTCATATAATTGAACCAGTTATTTCTCGCAACGCTTACACTTTGCGCCTCCAGAAAACATGCTTTTGGCTATGTTAACTATTGAGAGATGCCATATTTGAATCCTTCCAGCTCGGCGAATAATGAAGGCAAGGGAAATTGCCCAAGATGGTAATTATGTTCGTAGATTCATTATCCCTGTTGTTAACTTTCGAGCTACAGACTACGTAGATCTCATTGACTGGCAAGCTTGTAATGTCACACCGCCTACAGCTCTCAGACATATCAGTTGTCATGAACTTCCAAAGATGATACAGGACGATGTGCCAATGGACGGTTGGGACTTTATTAAATTTCATTCACACACGCAAGCAGTTGAGCGAATTGTGAAACTCGTCACTGAAGCCTCCAGGAAAAAAGTTGGACCGCAGAACAGGGATGGATTTATTAGAGTTACCCTAGAATCTATAAAACAAATGTCACAATTTGAGTCCAAAAAAGATTTGAAAAATTGCGCGTTTGCAATTTTGTATGTTTCAAAGGTTGAATCAAGTTTCTATTCGCATTATAATGTTATAAGTAAGAACGTGTATTTATTTAAAAATTCGGCTTTAATTTCCAATATTCAGCGCCGTTGAGGCGGCTGAAGATATTAACCTATAATTCTAAAATTTTATAAAGGTGTTGTTGTTAATAAATAGTATTTTGTAAGCACTACCGCAAACCGATCAACAAAATCTGTGCTTTTTATTAATTTTTGAATTTTGGCCATTTTTCGTCCAATTTTCACAACTTTCTGCCTATTGAGGCGGCAGAAGATATCAATTCAGAGTTATAAGATTTTGCACACTTTTTAATTATAGGAGTTCGCAACTTTTCCGCACTACCGTTAAAAGACCTAAGAAACTTCGACTTTTTCGGCCCGCCCTAATTGAGATTCATTTAAGAAAAAACATCATTTATATTATTTGATTAAATTTAATTTTTTGTTAAATAATTTTGCTAATATATAATTAATTATCAAGTCCATACAATTCGTTATAGTTTGAGAAAAGAAACTGGAACATCTCGGTTTTTAATTCATCGAAAGATTGGGGAGAACTTATGCCAACCTTAAAAATTGTATTTAAAATTTAATGAATTTGGTGGAAAGTATACTTACCACGACCTTATAAAGTGTTAAGAAATTATTTTGGATAAAATAAATTTGAATTTTTAGTATGATGATTTAAGATATCAGCATTTAATCTTTTAAAGATTGATGATGGCAAAGGTTGCATAACTAAACTTCATTTCTATTTAAATTAGCCGAAAGGAACGAAACTAAATAGTATAGGCAATTTATACCGAAATTTGGCTCGAGAGGGAAATAATTATTATAAAACTACTAATTCCTACTGAAACAAGTTCTTTAGGTTCCCCTGTACTTCCCCAGAAAAATCCAAAAAAATCCTGCTTGGGCAACTCCCTTAAATTTTTAGTAAACGTCCGTAATCTTCGGTTTTCCCCCAAACGCCTTAACTCAGAAATGGGCAATCATAGAGAAGGGCTGTTGGTGTCAAACGATTTTGTTTTGGAAGAAAAACTCATTACTGCAATAAAAAGTCTAAAATAGAGATTTGGTTTAATTTTATTTACATAAAACAGATTTGAAAACATACAAAAAGAGTAGTTTCTCACTAATGAGTTGTAGAATTTAGTGTTTAATTACATAGTAAATTTTAGATTTTTTAAATATAATTTATAAAATCCATTCGACAGAAGAAAAATTTTTCTGCTTTGCTGCATAATTGAGGCTGGTCTATTTCCTACAGCTAGATCTGTAAGTATATAACTTTCATGACAATGAACGCTTCAAGTGAAGTTCAGGACAATGGATTTGTTCAGTTTGTCTTCGACAATGTAGATCACAATAATCACAACACTCTAACTGTGGATGGACATGGAACTTTTGATGTGATGGAAGGAGTGCAGTGTGTTCACTTCTTGAGTTCTGCTCACAACAACTCGTGCCGATAACTTTTCCAACTCCTGTAGGAATGGATTCCAATTATCTTTGAGCATTTTACCAATTACTGAAAGTTTAACAAGCGGTGACGCACCCTACATATCTAGATATATCTATAATTTATTGTGCATATGTATTATCTTCAATGCTCCAGAACGCGGAATTATCACGCGAAATAATATCATGCGCAATAAATATCATTTGTTCCCAATGTATTTAAAGCACAATATTCTGCTTTCAAATAACAGAAAGTACAAAGCTACAGTGGCTACAGTACTATTTGGCCTTCTCCAGTTTTAACATATAGATCGTTAAAGATCTTTAGGCTTTCTTTTTAGCAATTTTACGAAAACTAAATGACCTGGAAGTTAGACAAACAATATGGGTTCTGAAAAATAACATAATAAAATTTAACAATTGTATAATCAACACAGTACAGGCTACATTTACAGCCATAATAAATTTTTTTAAAAAAAATATGTACCGAACACCTCAGAAACGACACATCTTTTCCATATGAAGAGAAGGTATAGCACAGATATCATTATTAAATCAGTAACATGAAATCACCTCTCTAAGTACCTTTAACACTGAAATGATGTAACGCGCATTTTGACCCCAAATAGAATTTCAAACACGCTCATATATATTTTTCCTTTGAGTTTCTTATTCGTTTATTGAAGCTTTTCTAGATTCTACTTCAAAAGAAGATGGAGAAAGAAAATGATTTCTTTTTCCCTCTTTATTATCGACTACACTAAAGTAGTGTATATTAGAAAGAAGAATGGATGGTCATTTGACCTCTAAACAAAACATCACATTCTACCTAGATGTTATTTAACTCTCTTATTTTTTGTTTTGTCCTGCTTTGTTATTCTGTTCTTAAAATGTTTTCATGATATGTAAGAAAGGAATATAAATGAGGGAGATGGAGATGGTGAAAATTCAATTCTCACAATTCTTTTTGCTCAGAACTTATCTCCTATAAAAATGAAGATATTCATTCTTTGGATCTGTTGGCCTATTCAGTCCTTCATTTTATCTCATGAGTGTCTCAGAAGAACCATTTGTGAAAAAGATGCATTGAACGTCTGAAAAAAAAATTTTGCAAATGTAGCACAATTTGTCCATAAACCGATTCTTCCCTGATGGAAATTTGGTTGTCACCAAGATGCATATATTACCATTGTGAAAGTGAAACCATTATAACTTGGACGAATATTTTGCAATTGCAGAACGATTTCTCCTCTGAATATGAAAATTCATCTATAAACATCGATTAACAACAAGCAAGAAGTGTTTGAACTGCATTCGAGCAAAGTTCTCAAGCACAATAATATTACTCTGATGGAATACAAAAAAAAAATGTTCTACTGCTAAGCACACTTCATTCTATACTCGAAATTGAATTTAATCAAAAGAAGAC
The DNA here is from genome assembly GCA_013235015.1 of Araneus ventricosus. Taxonomy (NCBI): domain Eukaryota; kingdom Metazoa; phylum Arthropoda; class Arachnida; order Araneae; family Araneidae; genus Araneus; species Araneus ventricosus. The sequence goes on from BGPR01005113.1 coordinate 11,137, forward strand.
TCCTGAGGTTATTAAATTTTATAACTCGACTAAATACGTCTCTGATGTATGATCAGATGTCAAGAAAGTATTCAACTAAATCCACTTCCCGACGATGGTTGGTACAAATCGTATTCAATATCCTCGATTTAGCTGCTATCGATGCATGCACATATAATTGATGTTGATATAATTGACATGACACATGATGCACATATAATTTAAAAGGAAGATGTTGGTTCAAAAATCAATCGTCGTGATTGTATTTTGAATTTAGCTGATGAGTTGCGAAACATTTATGTTTCTCTAAGACGTCTACGCTTTCCGATTTAACTCCAGGTACAGATGATGGACCTCAAGCAGGAAGCGCAAGCAATGTAAAATCAATAGATGCCGTAATAAAACTATGAACATTTGTTGTGATTCCAAAAAGTCAGCTTTCGTCTCTTGTACAAGCAAAATGATGAATTTGTGTTTTTATAGAAACTGTAAGAGGCAGTAATGTAAGTAAATCCACTTGTAATATTTATATTTTTGAATGTATGTATTTTTAAAGCTGTTATCATATGAGGTATAGATTTAAACTATTTTGTGTCATTGAAAGAAATTTACTATGTTTAATGTGCTTCATTTGGCACTCATTTTATTTTATTAATAATTGATTACTTATATATATTTCATTTTCTCGAAAAGAATATTATAAAACTAAGAAAAGTGATGAACAGGAAATTAATGTGAAGGAAATGTAAATTTTAATAACGAAATGTATTCAAATGTCTGTCTTAGCGTTCAAATCTTGAAAATGGTGTTGTTCTTGGTCATTAAAAGATAGCGGTCAAAATGACCGTTCGTTAGCCTTTCTAGGTATACGGAAAACGAAGTATTTCTTGTTTTAATGCTATCTTCTCTGATTCTCCTTAACTATATCTTTGCCTTCTTTGGAAGATAAGGTAAGAAGTCTTCTTCCGCTTACTCATTGGCTTATCTTTTCCTCTTTTAATAACAAAAATTAACATTATATATCGATATCGGTGGATACAGAAGGACAGGGTAGTAAAAGTATTAATAGAATGATTGTAAAACAGGCAACTATAGTTCCCTAAGAGATTGTAGAATATTAATTTCAAGCCTTAATTTAGTCTTCTTAGACTTCTCTTTAATCTTCATTAGCCATAATTTCAAATAAACTACCAGCCCTTAAGCATTGGTAAGAAATATATTCTACGGTACAGGATCTGCGACAACGATACGAAAAGTGCTTAAGTGCATTCCTTTCATTACGTTTATAAAATTTCTGACATATTCATTTTGAGAGATGTCGACACCCTCCTCGTTTTTAAATAGTATTTAGGTGGGGAGTTTTAAGTTCTTTGAATGATATGCGTATTTAGCATGTTATATTATTTAACTTACAAATTCACACATATATACAAGTTTTTTCCCCTTTTTTCGGGTTAAAATTAAGAAGGGGCAGGTTGTCTTGTCTATAAACAAGTTTTTGAAACCTCATCATGAACTAATACCACGTTGAAAATGCAATTCAGTAGATAGAAACAAATATTACAAAATGAAAATGAAAATTAATTCTCTAAAAAATATGACACTCTTTTAGAAAGGAAATAATAACTTAAATCACAATTTCGATAATAATATTATTCACGAAATCTACAAACACTATGCGACGGTTAATTAAAAAGAAAGTAAAAAAAAACATTTTAGGTTCTGTTAAACTTAAATGAGTCATTTGCTGTAATGAGGAATAATTTCTCTCAGATTATTACTCAAATCAAGTGTTTGCAATTTCTTTTATTTCCTTTAACTCAAATATTTGAGTTTGAAGGCAATAACAGTTTGCTGAGAAACCCCAATGCTAATAAAAATGGTAGTTATAGCTAGAAGCTATAAGAATTTTTTTTTCAAAAAAAAGACGTGTCGTTAAATTAAGAAAAAACCATTAGAAACGAATTAAGACATGAAATATTACCGAGTTTAAGGTAAAGAACAAACGCTGTTTAAGGTAAAGAAGAAAACGAAATTACTTTTCTTTAAAAATAGAGATTTTGTTCCATAGCATTCACAGGGATAGAATTTATAATATTGTTAATATACAGTTATATTAACCAAGAAATATTTTTAATTACTTTGCGTAAAAAATTATATATAAATAAAAAATATATAAAGCTATATAGTTTGAAAATTTATTTTTTTTATTTCATTGAAAAAAAAAACTGCAGAAAAGAAATTAACCACGAGATATTGCTTGGATATAACTATATTATCTAATTAAGTATTTCACAAATTCTGACAAGTGCAGGAAATTGTAAACCAACATCTAAAATAAGTGATGTTTCTTCTTTTTCTTTAGGTATCCGTAACCAAATTTTTCTCTTCTAAGTTCTTCTACTGCTACAGAAACAAAAGCTTCTTCTTTTCTTCTCTGAAGTTTTCTGTATCTATTATTTTTATACAAAATGATAATTAATTAATTGATGCTATTTTTTGTTTTTGCTCTAAAATAAGTTTGTAAAATGCATTCTTTATGTTTAGAAATAATGTAAAATATTTTTAAATGCATTAATATGAGGTAGAAATTTGAATAGCTTATAAGGGTTTTCGCAATATAAATGTTTAAACAAATGAATAATGAATAATATTTTCGGAAGCATTCGCTTTCGTCGATAAAATTTCTTCATTGACACACTTTAAGCACGTATTCACTCTAACAGTTTCTTATGAAATGCAGAAGTTTTTTAATTATCCTTCACGTATGCACAAGGTCATATATGTGGATGTTTCACGAAGTTCCAGGACTAGCTCTTTAAATCGCCAACCAATAGCAACAGATAATTTACCTTGCGGTGACTGTGCCTTTATGAGACTAGCTTTAATGTTTTTGCTTTTGTCCTTATCAGTGGCCCAGCGAGGGTAAGTGGTACCCGGGTCATAATATGACTCCCGCCCCCGGTCTACATCAGTGGCTTAGCTTATATAATCGGTGCTTGCGACATGGTATTTATTAGTGACAAAGTGACAAAAGCATTAATGAAATGCTTTGTCACTATAGTCAGTGGCGTAGAGGGATAAGTACCACCCAGGTAATCTTTTTACCTCAGTCGTCATCAGCGGCTTAGCAAGCTTAAATGGCGCCCGATGCATGGTATTATTTTAACGAAAAATGACATTGCAGTAATGATTTGACTCCATGTCTCCTCCTAAAACTGACACCCAGTATATCTATACCCCCTTGCCCTACATTCGCTGCGCAACTACTTCATGTTGTGTTTATATGATAAAGTGTGTGCGATAATCACTAATTGCTTAATTTCAAGACAAGTGAAGTAGAATTTGTTGTGCAAACGAACTTTCCTGTATTGAAACTTGCGAAAGTACCACATGAATTGAATAAGCTCCTTCTTCTTGATGATGAGATAATAAGTTATTAAAACATTTTCAAACCGAACAGGCGTATTGACGTGGAGATTTATGGTTTCAAATACCCACCACGTTTTCAATCGTGAATTTGTTCTTCTAAACCAGCCTATCGAGAAATGTTACCACAATGTCTTGTCTTGCACGTCTTGTGCGAGAAAGAATTTCCTCTCAAATTAAATGGATGTGTAACCATTAAGGCCTTACACCCTCCTGGGTAGGCTGGGCCGGAGCGGGTTGTAAATAAATAAATTAAAGTGGATGCTCAAATAGAGTGCAAACCTGTAAACAAACGCCTGTCATTCTTTAGTTTCCTGGAATCAGTAACATATCATTTCCACTCACTTCATGCATTTCAAATTTAGAATATGTGGAGTCATTCCTGTCTATCTCACCCTTGCCGAGATCCAGTGAGATTCATTGTTTATATAGCATAACCTTTAGAATGTATCCCATCTGTGGAAGCAACTGTATTCTGATGCAGTGTTGCCCTAAGTTTGTGCCTCAAAAAAGTGATAGTGAAATTAGATAATTTAGGTAACAAGATAATTAAAGCGCTTTTTGTCAACAGAATTTTAAAATCCCTACTCATTTTTATTTTTGTCTGTGCACAAAACAACTGAAGTTTCAAGTTTAAAATTTATGGTTTGTTTCGAATTCTTAATACAAAACAAGTTTCTGTTTTGTGTTTAAAGTGAATCATGTAATACACGCTGTGCGTGTGCCTGAATCATGCGATGAAATGCATGATTAATTTTTAAGAGTTTATATAATATTTGAAAAATAACTCATACATTTTTAAATGCATTTTATTTGTATCACAACAAACTTTATTTCAGCATTAACTTTACTGTAAATTTAATATAATATATATATAGTGTAAGCGATTGATGAGTTAAATTTTTTTATAATATCATGTGATTTCTATCAAAGTGTATGAATTTTTTAAATTACAAAATTCCATGAAACCTACAAAAATGTATGAATACCAGCGACTAAATATATGATTAACAAATTGAATCCAATCGATGCACTCTAAGTTCCCAATTTTTGTCCCCCTTCAGCCAGATTAAAGATCCATATCTGCGCACCTTTAAATACTTAAATCTGCGCCTATCTATAATATGTTTATTCCTTCGGGGGAATGTGGCAAAAGACTGAGTTTAAGAGTGACGCTGCAGTTGTCATGGAAACTAACAAGGGGTGTTAGATTTCGGAGGGTGTAATAGGAAGGAGGATGTATTAGAATTCCTGTAACATTTACAGCTGCAGCAACGTGGATAAAGTGATTACGTGCAAATTAGTGACTTCGAAGGAAGTTGGAATTGAGGATTTATGGGCGAGAATCCAGTATGGATCTGGTCGGATTTGACGTCTTTTGTTTCCTTGATAAGTTTGGTAATAACTTTCGGCAATCGTCGCAAAAAAGAAACAGCTTTTTCGTGCCTTTCCCTAATGGGATTTTATGATTCTTTTCTGACTGGATAATCCTATCTGATTTCGCAAAGTGGCGTGTTGAGTAATAATGAATAACATTCTAGTTTTGTAATGAACAATAAATGTAAGTTTATTAAATGAAAGCAAAAAAGCGCTTTTAATGTATTATAGACTGACGTCTTCCTATTGAGATTTACTGAGATATATTGGAAGATTTTTTCACTTCTTTTCTATAATATCGCTGTGACGATAATTTTAAATTATGTTATAAAAAGTTTCAGTTCACAAAATTATAAATGAAATATTATGCAATTAACCTCAGCATTCGAGAAAAAATTACTTTTGTTTTTTGCCTTAACGTAATGGATTTTATGATCTTTATTCTACTGGAAAAACCTTTTAAAATTCCCAGGGCGGAAATGCAATTAAGAAAAATGTGTTTTTTTTATGAATGGCAAAAATTACAGATTATTAAATGAATGCTGAAAAAACGCTCTTATGATAAATTGAGATTTAATACGAATACCCACTGCCTTCTTGTTTCTAAATATTTTACAAAGCCACGGAAGTATACTTTGGTTTGATTTCAATTATAAAGATCCGACAGTAATTTTTATTACATTTTCTGGATCAGTTTACGTAATAATTTTCAACAATAGTAAGGAAAAGTAATTTTAGTTATTCTGCTAAATTTTTCTTTTTTGTATATTTTTGTTTTCACCTTTTCTTTATTTTGTTTTATTTTTTCTACCTTTTCTGATCAGGTAATCAATCTTCAGCTTCTAATACAGGCATATGAGGAAAAGTTGTCTTGACTTAGGAATCAGAGGTTTATGTGCTATATTTCCGAATCTTTCAAAGTATAGGTAGAGCACCGCCATATCTTCACGCTTGTACCGCTACTGAAAGGTTGAATGGATATGAAAACATCACTTTTAGTAATGATCATAAGGAATCAGTGGTTTAATGTGCTATATTCCCGATTCTTTTATGTGCTATATTCCTGATTCTATCAAAGTATAGGTAGATCACCGTCATACCTTCACGCCTGTAACGCTACTGAAAGGTTGAATGGATATGAAAACGCCACATTTAGTAATGATCATAAAAAAGAACAAAACGCCATTGCGTATCAGCTTGTGCATGTAGTAAGAAAATATTTCAATAATTTTGTTGATGCTAGTTGCATGGGAATAAAACATAAACTTCAGTCTTGAGAAATCATAAAATGAAAATGAAAAATCACTTATGATCCAGAAAGACATGGAAATCATTATGATATTTAAACTGAAAATAGAACATTTGATTTAAAAATGAGAAAAAGACGTAATTTAAAAATGAAAACTAAAAAAATAATATGGAGAAAAATAAAGTAACAGATATTAGTATTACTAAAAACATAAATCGGAGAAAATTTAGAATAAGAGAGAAAGGAAAAGAAAATTATCCACATATATAAACACAAAAGCAAAACGTATTTGTGAAAAATAAAATGAATCTATTTAGTTCTTAAGGGCATATTTGAAATCCTAGTGGATTAAAAAGTGGCAGTGTTAAAAAGACTTGTGGCAGTGTTTAGTTTACAGTTGCAGTTCTATGGTTCGAGTAAAACACTTTGTAGAAATAGCTTTGAATTGCTGAGGTTGTTCAATTTTATTAGTCAGTACTATTTTGACGGGAACAAAACTTACGCCATTACTTTTAACAATAAATTTACGTGAGGACTTTCATACAATGTAGTTATCAAACAAGAGTTTTGGCACATTTATGGCAACATGTCTTGACTTGGAAATTCCATTGTTAAACAATAAAACCTATTCTGATATCGTAATTAAAATGAAATCCGATGTGCAATTCCTGTTATTATTGCCTAGGCGGAAATAATGAACATTTTCTTACTCTTGAGATGCAAGTTTTAAAAGCAGTGTAAGATTTTTCACTAGCGTTGACAAGAAAATCTCATTTTTGTTTTCGCCGATGTAAAGTAATACGAAATAATTGCCTTATTAAGTATCAAATGTCTGATAATGAAGTAGCAATAAATTTGCATATAGTAGAAACTAAACATTTTGTTAAAGTGAAAGCAATTACTATTTTATGAAGAAATATAGAGTGGATCACTTTCCGATAGCTATATTATGGGTAGTTAACAAAAACATTTTTTATTAGTTTATATTATTTTTTTAAAAATCTTAAATATCATTGATGCATTTAATTTGTTATTCATAAGACGATATAAATCATTATCTCAGACACATTTAATTTTGCTATAGTTAAGATAATTACTATTATGTGTTTCGCAGTTATATTTTGTTTAGCATTAAAAGAAAATTATTTTTTAACATTATTCTGTTTCAAGATCTTTAATAAATTAGTTTATGAAAATATTAATTCTCAGATCCTTGGTGCAGGATATAATACAAATATAATTTAATACCTGAAGATTAAATTTAATGGAGAATTAGGTTAAATTGGTGCATCCATGCTGTACTGTGTAAGTACCAAACCATGAATTATCCATCCATTACGAATAAGAAATTGTTAAAAAATATTACCACTAACTAAGCTTTAAATATTCGTCCTCCAAAAAATAAATAAATAAAATTTCAAATAATAAAATATAGTAATGAAATAAGGATAAAAATAGTGAACTACTCAAATTTGACTGATATGCGTTATTTTTTCCGAGTTTTTATTTCAATCATTTGAAGGCATTTGCTTGAAATGACTCTTAAAACTTTGACTGCGTATCCCGCGATTCGCGGGTTGGAAGTGATTCTAGTTTCTGCTGCATTATGCAATTTTCGCAAGCTAACACTTTTACTTAGTACTTTCATAGCGTTGGATCATGTAATAAAGCTTTTCATATATAAATAAGGACTCGCTTGGCTCAAAGGTATTTGAACTCGTTTGGAAACATTGCATCTAAATAGCGATTTAAAAAAATTGTGCAATTGGAGGGCTAAAATCTCTAAATGATTGTGGGCCTCTTCGTAGCAGCTTAATAACGAAATATGATGAATTCAGTGGTATATCTTATACAACGAGATAATTTATTTGAAATTAAATTTGATAATAATTTTACGATTGAAAATTTTCATTTTATAGTGAACCAATTTTAAATCAAAGGAAAGACTTAAATTTTAAAAAAACTCTTGCATTTTTTATATAAAAAAAGATTTCATTTTCTTTCGTCATATTTTTTTCTTCATTACTTGCTAAGTCAATATTAATTTTTATTAATCATAATATTTTATCAACAAATGTCATGAATTGTAATACAATTTTTAATCTTGTTTTAAATCCATTTTTAACAACGTCTTTTTAAAACTTTCTAGCTTTAAACAACTATTCCACAAGAAAAACCCTAAATTCCATCATGAGATTCGTTTTACATTGTTAATAAAGAGAAAAATGAAATAAATAATGAGTTGTATGCTAATTAAACCACGTTTAATTGATGTTATAGGTTTACAATCTGTAAATGCAACATCATCATATCAATCATTATTAACGTTAAGTGTTGTCTGATAAGTCATAAATTATTTCAGTAGCATTTATAATTCTTATGAAGAAAAGTATTTTGACTGCCTCCATATCATAATAAAAGCATTAAAGTGCATCAAATGATGCAACAAATTATTCACTTCTTCCATTTTGTCTGCTTAGGAAAACTTATGATGGTGAATTATTTTTCTTTCAATAAAAACTTATCACATATTAAAATTATTAAAATGACTAACACTAAAAATTAAAATATACTTTTCCGGTTCCAAACAATTGTCCATTTCAGAAACGCTACTGTAATGATTGTACTAATTATATTATTAAGAAAACACTGTTCTATATCATAAATAGCATCTGAAATGGGGTATATCCGAATCAAATGTCCCTAATTTGGAGAGGTCGCTATACTTAACAGAAATTTAAAAAGCATAAGAAAAATGTAAAATTAGAAAACAGTACTCACAAATGTTTTATTAAAAAATCATTGCACTTCCAAGTGGGCACCTTTAGTAGCTCTGAGGATATCCAGCCAGTAGTCCTGTTCCAGCAAAATGCTCGAACATACGTGCCCCAGCATCTTGTTGGACGATATCAATGAGTTGTAAATGCTGCATTTGGGGTATTGTATAACTTTGAAACATGTCCAGATAAATGTTTACCGTCACAGATGTCTCAGCAACGAAAAATGGTAATATGACTGTATCATGTAAAAGAGCTCACCGCACATTGATTTTTGGACTGTTTCTTTCCACTTCCTGTACTGCATGGAGATTTTCTGAGAACCAAATTTTGAAGTTGTGTTTATATTCACTCTGTTGCTCACATGAAATGTTGCTTCGTCTGAAAAAATGATAGGGTTTAGAAAATCGTATTCATTTTTGATGCGAGGTAACATGCAAATGCAACAGTTTCTGTACAATCTGAATTTTGTACGCATACAGCCTCATATATACCCGAAAAATAAAAATTATCTCCAAAATCTAAGAATTCAACAGCCAATTTTGCTTAATATTGCCAAAGTATCGCTAATAGATATTTTTAATCGACTGTTCAAATTATGGACATTTGATTCAGGCACTCTGTATTAAAAATTTAGATTATGCTAAATCATAAATTGACAAATACTTAATTAATGTAATTCAATAGGAATCCTTTTTATTTTAAAATTTAACGATATAAGAACAGAATTTCGATGATGTTTTCATCGGAAATTATGAGTCAACATTTAAATAAGCTTATTATTCCTGGAAATGTCATATCTCATGATAAATATGCAAAGATATATTTCCTAATTTAAAAGGCATCTTTTGATTTTCGTCTGTTTTTGCTTTTTAATACGATCCAAAAATTGCCCATTTCAGATCCTTATGCAAGCAGTGTCTGATGGTATTTCTTTAAAGTATGTTAATTCTCCTAAAACTGTTTTATCATTAAAAATTTGTCTTGGAATTTTTTCTTATTTTAGAAATCTCACCTGATGCTTCAAATAGGCATCAGGTGAGATTTCTAAAATAATTATCTATACTGATAAATTAAAAATGATTCCAATTCATATGAAAATTTGAAATTAATATTCGACTATTTGAGAGACTGAAATGCTTTCTTTAGCTATATTAGATGCAGTCATCGACTAACTTTCTTAAAAAATATCTTTTATATTAATTATTCTTTTGCTTCTCAATCGTTAATTTATATGTCATTATTAGACAGATTATGTCATCTGGAGTCAATATTTTCTGAAATTAAAAACCATGTGATGTATTCAAAACAATAGAAAAATTTCAGAACTCAAGAACTCAGAAAGAGGGTGAAAAAAATTAACACACAATTCCATTTTTACAAGGATGTAATAAATGAAGGTAAAGGTGTTTAGAAATAAATTACGAATTTCATACATAATGCTGCTTTCGTCAAATATTTGAAAAACCTATATTTTTTTATTCTTTGAGCTAATAATATAATATTTCCCATTTCTGCAATTTTTATTATGACGGAATTCACATTTTTTAGATTATTTCCTCAATGATATCGGAGTGCAGAAACACTTGCACGAATAACTAACCTTCGTTGCATTTATTAAAAGTTTCATTTATGAAATGAAACGTGAAATATTGATCTTATTTTATTAACTGTGTTTGAAGAATTTGTATCTGTTCAGTAATATGGTAGTAATAAATTTATCCTTAAATTTGAATTTTATCTTCAAATTTTCTTCAATATCTTGGGATAACAAATTGATTCCTAAACATAGAAAAAAAATATATATTTTGAAGTCAAATGTATAAAATGAGGTTTTAACAAATACAGAAGTTTTGCTCATGTCCCATGTTTCGTATGTTAGATCAAATGAGGTTAATAATTGCTTTTTATAAATTTTACTCAAACGGTTTTTGTAGTGAAATCATAAATCATCAATTCCTGAAACTACGTTGATTATCATAAATAAATAAATACTCATGAAATGAAAATAATGGCTTAAAATTAAACATTAAACCTGTAGTATTAAATAAATTTTATTTCAATAAAGTAAAATTTGCTTCTCTATGGAAGTTTTAGAAGCACGAGACAAACTTTAAGAAACCGTAGTGGACCAGAAAATAAACAGTTTTCTGAACAGAAAACAGGAAATAAAATGGAAGTTAATAAACTGCAGACAAAACTTGGAGCCGTTCAACACAGCACAGGGTCAACTTTTCAACTTTTTTTTATTATCCACAATGTTGTAGAGCGAGGCACGCTAAACCATTTCTGGGAGACGGCAAGCAATGTACGTTGGCTCCATAGCTGGGTGCGTGTCTGACCGAGGTTGCCATAATTTCCGAAGCGCGTGTTTGCCTCTCGCTACAATTTCCTTCGTAGACCGCCAAGTTCAAAAACCAACCACAATAACTTAAGTAAAATAACAGAAACGCTCGCCAATACATATTCGCAATGTGCATTTTGAACCAAATACACAATTTCAACATTTTTTATCGGATTGAAACGAAAATTGGACACAAATCTACAATTAAGATTAGAAGGTCACATACCAAATTTCCTATATCTAAATCATTATCTTAAAGAGTTATTGTGTTCACAAGTTTGCGATTATAGCCAAGCTTTTGATGGATTTGGTCCAAAATTTTATACAGACGTGCGTTAATGATGATAAAATCCATCTAACTATTCACGTTTTTGAGTTATAGTGTTAATATGAAAGTGGACAGACAGACAGACTTCCCGTAGACGGATTTTGTCCAAAATTTGAAAGAAACCTACAAATGATGTGTCAAGATCACATACAAATTTTCATCCTCCCAGCTCTAATAGATTTCGAGTTATCGTGTTCACAGGCACACAGACAGACATAATTCTAAAATTGTGTTTTCCGGACACAGGGAGGTCTGAAACGTGGAGAATCGTCAAAATCTCGAGTTCTAATTTTTTGACGATTACAATACTTTGTCTTTGTATACTTCGCGTACGAGAAAGTAAAAATGGGAAAAATACTTTATAAAATCCTATTTTGTTTTAAGTATGGTTTAGGGCTAAAGAACAGTTTGTTAACAACTGACAACACTTGGCGTTATTTGAGGAAAAAATTTCCTTGATAAAATTCTATAATATTAAACAGAGATGAATTTTAATACCTAATAATGCGGATAAGGAATTTATTTTCTTCAACATTGTAGATTAAAATATGGTATTTTCACGCGTAGAAATAAAGCAAAAAAGATGCAGCCTCAAGTGAAAAACATTTTTTTATCAGCACTCAGATTGCCATATATTTGTTGTAAATGTTTTCAATATGTATTCTATTGGCCACAACAGGCATAAGAGCGTGAGCTTTATCCTCAAGATTTTAGAAGAAAAAATTGGGTACGTTTCTTAATGGCAACACTGGGCATTAAAGGGGTAATTGGTTTCGCAGAGAAATATAGAGAACTCAATTATTAATAAAGCATTTAATATGGAAACCTTGTTGTGATACACTACTGCCTAAATTGTATGCCTATGCAAAATATTTTGTTACCTTATTCCTATTATTTCGCTGAAAAGCAAACAATTATCTTAGAGAAGCTATTATATATATATAATCGCCAAATTATTAAAATCGGGTTAAGTTTATCAAAGGAAACACTCAGAAAATTGAGATATAATTGAAATTAACTATACAAAGAATCCATTAACTATAAATATCTAGGTCATTTCTATAAAAGCAGTTACTTAAAATATTCATGCCCTTAAGGCTGTCTGGAACAAAAGCTCTGAATGTTTTTTTTTTCTATTTCATTTTTCTTTCTTCGAAAACTGTGTCTTTTTCAAGTGAGTTTTAAATTTTTATTCCCTCCAAACGAGAAGACAATTTTAAAATATCACTAATATAATTGCCTTAAGATTTTCTAGACAGGTTTTCCTTAGTTATTATTTTTAGCTTTCAATTTTCATCTTCTTATCATGCAAACCGCAGGCCGTTAAATTTTATCCTTTATCATATAAATGACACACTATCCCACATCCCATAAAGTATAAAAAAGTTAATACTGCATGAAGGTTTTAAACATATGATATAAAGCTTATAATCAAGAAAAAAATCACTTTATATCACTCGAACAACTTATTTCACATATTGACTTTCACGAACAACAGTGATGTGAAATTAGAAATTTCTAGCTAATTAATGTAACCTTAACTAAAATTTCTCATCATTTTAATACGCGTTAAATTACATTTATATTGACTTATACCGAATGATTTTCATTAAAATTGTATCATGTTTATGAAATTTGACTTTAAATTTACATGTATCTTGAGTGTTTCTTGAAAAAATTTCAAAACTGTTTATAAACATATAGATATTGTTCATTTGTGATACATGTTCATCATAACAGTCACAGCTGATGAGAATTTGCTTCCTTATTTTTAATATCGTATTGTTTATATCTATGGATCATTCTTATCAAAAACAAAATGGCATTTCAGGAATGAAGATAATTATTTCATTTGTCATGATAAATGTCATGTTTAGTTTTGGAGTTATTTTCTGTTTAAAAATGATATTTTAATGATTAAGCCAAAATATACAGAGAATAATGTGGTTTAACCCTTTTCGGACTGGCAACTTTTTAGAACACTCAGATCAGATTAGCGCATTTTATACGCCACTCCATTTTTTCAAACTCTGTGCTTATTTAATTATATAAAACTTTATTTTTTATAGTGTAATATGATTATGGGTTTGAATAGATGCATAATATACACATTTGTGTCAGAAGTCGCTATCCTCTTCGTTAACTGGATTTCCTACACCTCCATTTCGAAAGCGGTGAACTGTGGCGCACATTTTACGTCGTACCTGTCCTCGAAGGGTTAAACATTAACCTCATGAGTTATTTGAATGTTTTGCAAATAATATTTAACTAGTTCATTTTAAATAATTCCAATTTTAAAACAGTTTTATATTTCTCCCTTCATTCATATCTGGTCAAAATGATCATTAAAAATTTGCCAAATAAATTCTATCTCTGAATTTCAACCATTGCTTTAATTTAATGGTTATTTAAGTTAAAATTCGATATATTTTCCTTAGAATAGTCTAAAATATTTCTCAGACAGTTTTGAAATTTTTATCCATATAAATTATTTTGATTTTAGAACTGATTCTATTATTGCTTTTGTGTATTAACAGAAATTCTAGGTGGTAATAGAACCCCCAAAGAAATTTGGAATACAAATCATATTGTATTGAAACTGAAACGTTTCTCATGATCTGTACATTCATCTATGAAACTGCTGAAAATATCTATTTTAATTATAAATTTTATAGCAATTCAATTTCTTAGGCATGTATTTTATATACTATTCTTCTATCGCCGCAAACGTTTTTTTCCGTTTTCCATGTTGAGTTCAAAAGCAGATAGCTCGTAGTTATATATATATATATTTTCATAAACAATCATGGATAAAGCGCTCTTAAGATTTCAGAGATATAATGAAATACAAAAATGATCGATTAATTTACTTTAAAAGCTAAGTTTTCTAACTTGACAGCTAAAAGTTCAAAATAATTGGGCCCTCAGAGGATTAAATTAAAATAATGAATTGGGTAACAACAGAAAATAAATTTACAGAAAAACTTTTAATTAAATAATTTGTAATACTTAATAAATATACAAAGCAAAATACGCGACAAATATCTTGGTGAATTTCATAGATTGGATATTTAAATTTTTTGCTGATCTATTTCATACGGGGACTCCATGCCTTCAGTAATTTTATGAACTAAAGGCATTTTGAAAAATATTTCGCATCTGCTGACTTTTGTTCATTTTTAATTATGTTCAATTTTAAAATTTATTACAGACATACAATAATGAATTTTTCTATGTAAATCATTTTTTTTTTCATTTTGGATTATATTTCTTTATTGCTATCTTTTCATATACTTTGTTTTTTGGAATTTCGACCAGTAAACTGAAATCTGCAGAGTATCCCAAGTTATTTGTACAAATTTCAATGGATGTAGGGAACATCAAGCAGAAAAGAAATGACATCAAATCCTTTGCCTGAAAATATTTCCAGAAAATGCTAAAATAAAATAAAGCTAAAATGTAACCAGTAACTAATTAGGGAGAAAATATTTTGTACATAATTCAATAAATATAGTACTAGTTGGATGCTTAATAACGTCTCATGAGTTACTTAAAGATTAAAACTAAAATGCAAGGCATCCTTTAAACCGAAATAGTATCCATTGGCGATTGGATACAAAGAAAATGTTTGCAATGTTGGCGATCGCGGTGGCGAGTCTCGCCACGAGATTCAATTCCGAGGCAAGAGACGATTTATTTACCGTACAAATTAGGGTCACCCATTGAAATAAAAAAAGTGTGTTTAATGATTTGGTGAGTGAGAGAGCCATAACTGTTCCACCAGACTGAATTTATAAAAGTCCGAAAATTCTTCTGAAAAGAATCCCAAGGAAAAATTACTTACAGACTCATCATTTTGGAACCGTAGCTACTCCATAATTCCAGTAAGAACTTTAGTGTTGCTTAAAAATGTTTATATAACCAAATTAAACAAACTCATGGATTTTTATACCTTCTTGATGTTATATACTCAATTTGAGCCCCTTCAAGAAAGATCAGATACTTCGAGGAGTCCTTTAGGAATATAATCTTTATGGACCAACTGAACAGTCTTCAACAGTACCTGCCCTTTCATTTATAAGGAAACTGTACTGTCACCATTCGGTGCGAAAAAATTATGATTCGTATGAGCCAGTACATCAGCTTATATGATGGGATATATTACCACCTTTCCGTCTATAACTTTCCAGTGACGTTTTAGGTCATTCACGACGGAGTTTCTTAGAAATTTATAGAGCCGCGGTGGAAAAGTGGTAAAGTCTCGGCTTCAGGATAATAGCTTCAATGTTCAAAAACAGAAAAAAGAACTAAAATATTCGCTATGCATATGGGTCTGACGCACTCCAAATAAGGCGTAGTGGGTCTCGATAGTGTGGTATAGAAGTCTGGAAAGAATGGTGCCAGCTCATGTGTCATCTTCATCATCTGACTATGGTTCAAGATTGCAAGATCTGTTCCAAAAGAGCTCTAGTTTTACTTCAAAATGGAACGTTAATATAACTAAACTAAACACACTTATGTGTTTTTATACCTGCTGATATTATCTAGTTGCCCTAAACGCTTGTACTATTAATTTGAAATAACCTGTATATACTTAAAATTGAGTGTTATTAAACACACAATACAAAATAATTTAGTTAACAAATGCAATGCAAACATTTTTATCATGCATTATACCTTTAAATTGTTTTGTTGTAACTGTTTATTATTTTTAAGTTAAGTTCACTTACATTATTCTTGAATTTTATGACTTTTTTGTTGTTAAAGTTATTGGCTATTATATGTTTTCGATATAACGGAACTTTCGATTAAAACTGTTTCTTCTTTCTTTTGATTAATTGGATGAATTATATCAATCAGAGACACGTAAAATACAGAAAAAAAATTTTTTTGCCGTGAAAGGTAATTAAAAACTCAAGGTAGGAACAAAGAACGGAAAACAACAACAAGAAACCTTCTTTTGTTTGTAATATCCAATTCATGATAAAACACTGCTTAAAGCTTATTAATAAAGATAAAGAATTCCACTAAATCATTCTATCAGTTTGGGAATACAAATTGAGTTTATAATGTTTAACTAAATTCTTGTTCATCGTTGGAAATCAGAAATAATGCACTACAACCATTACATTTTTAAAATAAATTGATTTAAATTTCTTGCAATTGAATTAAATTATAAGAACTACTACTATTACTACTAATAATACCAGCAATATTTTAGATTTGTTCTTTTTTATAAACCTGCAGTGGATGCGTTCGCCTGGACCTCGTCAATAATCGCTAATACTGAAATAACACTTCAATTAGTTTAAACCTACCGATATATTAAGAAAACTGATGTCAATTTCATTAATTAGAGTTAAATTTTATGAATGAGGAGCCTTATATTTTGGTTTTTCTACTGCCACTTCAGTAAAAATATAAATAATTTAATTTAAATTTAAAACAAAACATTAATACGAACAACCATCATGATATCATTCTTCAACTAAAGGCAGGAATAAAAAGTAGAACATCAACAAAGTATTTTATTTAAAAGAGAAGTACTATAATTATAAGTACCCGAAATAAGAAGACACTCGTTTTCTGCTGTTTATAGCGTCGATTCATTATACAGTATAAATGTGTCTTTGGCAGAAAGGTTTAATAATTAACAAATATGATTATGTCGTGAATGACGATTCAAAAATTCATTAATTTTAAAATCCATATGTTCCATTAATTTATAAGGCATTAGTAAAATTACTTTTATACAATTATGAAACATCCTTTTCGCATTCAGTATAATGATGATAGCATTACGTAGGAAATTATCAGCACCTCATTTTACTGTCAACATTATCACTTTATATAGGGCAAGGCATTGAAATGAAAATCTCTAAAACTCATACTTAACCCTTCGAACTCTAGAGATTCTTTTTCCTGCATAAGATTAAGGATAATTTTTAACTGTTTTTATATGAAAAAGTTCAAACACTTTTGGAATGAAACGTGTCGCTATTCACAAGCTTAGTTTCAATAACGTTTAGTCTTCAATTCTACGTTTTTGAGAAAGAACGGGCAAGAAAGTTCATGAGTTATTATTAGGACTGATGCCTACGCTAGTAAGTTAAGTTTAACTGGAAATACACAAAGCTAAGAATAGAATCATTTTCCTTGAAGAGCATCAAAGTTTTAGACACTAAAAAGTAACAGAAAACATTTTGAAAGCATATCTGACCAAGTTTCATAGAGAAAGGGAATATCATTCTAATAATCAGAGCCAACTTGGATAATAATATATATTCTTAGTATCGAATTTATGATATGCTACAGGAAAGACGTGCATGAATATCCATGTTATGTTTATTATTTAGTTTGAATGGGATATAATTAACCTTAAGAGCTTCGTTAGTATTCTGTGATTCTTAATTAGAAAATATTTTGAACTAAGAACATGGGCTTCGAAACAAATGTTGGTGCTCGCTGTTTTCTCATTGTATTAAGATACTTAAAATGTAGAGTTCTTTGGTAGTTTTATACTAAATCCATTCGAGGAATCAGCATCAAAAGTTCATTATCAACTCAAATGTTACAAAATTCGAAACAATTACGTATGCATCAATAAATTGCACGTATAACAATTATGTTTGTACTAATAATTGGAATCCGCTTAAAAAATCAGAACACTATTAAGTAAGAATTTGTGCAATATTATATGTAATCATTAAAAGTAAATAAAATTTGTTTATTGGTGATCGAGATGTATAAAAAATATGTATTCTCCAATAAACAATACTTTGAATGCTGCCATAGTTTTTTAATAGATTGTCGTATCTAAAAATAGCATGAAATTTATAACTGAAATTTATTACTCTAAATTCAAGACTATTTTTCTCGGCAAGTGAGATTACATATAGGAATTTTAGCCACTTGCGTATTATAAATAGTATTTATAAAAAATGCTTACGCATCTTTTAATATTTTACAATTATTAACAGATGATAAAACAGATATCTGATAGAATCATCATTGGACGTAGATAAACTATATGTGAGAACACTGTTCACTAGGAAAGCAATACACAAACAGTAGGGAACCTACGCATTTCAGCTAACGTCAAATTCTAAAGCAGAAGCCTTCTTCGAACAAAGCATTTATACATAATTTAAAATATTGAAATGGCTCACAGCCAGTGAAACAAAATAAGTCGATAGAATTCTCAGTATTAGCCATTGGACGAGGAAGACCTTGCTATGTTTACACAGGAAAAGTTTAAAATAAATAATTCAACTAATATGAGTGATACAGCACTTCCTCGAAAATATTACTGACAAGCGATAACATCTGAAATGAGATGCGTTCATTTTTGAATGTCAGGTTTTCACTTCAGTGCATTCGAAAATATGTTTTCGTATTCTGAGAAATCGCTTTTTATAGCAGATTTTAGTATCATTTGTTTTTAAAACTTTGCTCCATTTGTTATACATATCCAAACTTTCGCCTCATTTATTATAATTAAAAATCAGTTACTTGAGTATACTGGGAATACCATGTAAATAATTTTTCTACTAGTATTTACATCTATTGATTCGGAAAGAAAAAGAGAGAAAAAAAATTATGCTTCTATTTTTTCTGAGTGCTGTACGTTTGCAAAATTTCCAAAGTGATAGTTGGGAAATATAATGAATGGGGGAAAATGAATTTGTGGAAAATTACGCCATATGCTAAAAATATTTTGATTTTACTTGCGTGTTAAAACTTTTTGAAGTTCTGTTGTATACCGAAATTTATTCGGCATTATTGGATATAAGAAAAGCCATAATAAACAAAAACAACTTAAATTTATGACGAATACCGTATCTAAACCCATATTATTTTGGAAATGAATGTAATAATCTTGCATTACTTATTTTCTATAATTCATACTCACCTCAGTAAAATTTGTATTATCTTTCGTTTTTAATAATAAAGCAATATGCAATATAGAAAAACAACTTATAAATGATATTTAAATATTTTTTCCTAAGATTGTTTTTAAGATATTTTTTTCTAAAATATTAATCCAAAACTTCATGGTTAAATATGGAAAGCAAATATTAAACACAAATTATGAAGCAAATGCAGTTCAAAAATAATTAAAAAGAACATCTGGAAAGATAATTATTTTAAAAGGAAGAATGCTATTCTTTAATTTAAAAATAATATATCTTTATAAGATAAGCTTAAGACCAAATAGCATATTTTTTTATAATATAATTTTCCTTTGCTTGTTGATGAACAGCAATTAATTTCCTCAGAAGGAATTAATTTAATCGGTACTTATTTGTCATCAAACAGTTTTAAAGATTTATAACTATCATTGCTTTATTTAATAAGAAAAAAATATTGCTACCTCTGGCTGAACAATTTTTTCAAACGATTATTTTTTCATTTGGTATTGACGAATATTTATTTTAAATAACCAATTCTTTCTTAAATAGGAAAAAGAAAAATATATGCTTAAAATATCAAAAGGATAAATTCTATGAAACGCTTCAGAATATTTTTAAACGCCATTTAGGATCCTTCTTAAAAATAAAACGAGTTTTAAAATAACAGGGCAGTATGCTTCACTTCTTCATTCTTTACAATACCTTTTAAACCTCCACCGCCATATATCATTTCCCTTTTTAACATAATTTTATCATATCTTCCTCGCGAGCATACCAGATTTATTACGCCACCATTACATTTAGAGCGCGATGGAAGTCGGCTAAGCGTCTTCCTTCACATACCCATAACGACCATTAAAAGAGCGTCTTTCATCTTGCTTAGCACCCAGTGAAGATTAAACGCGCTATTAAAATCTCCATTTTCATTATCTTCATGTTACTGGCCTGTCAAAGCAATAACGCCCTGTCGGGTCACCCCTGCGTGCTGCCTTCGGATCAAACCTATTCCACTACAGAGGCGAAGTTCGTGATTCAATATATGAGTTTTCTTTGTCGTGCCTCCATTACGTTCTTCCGGCGTGAACAGATGTTTCGGGCACTCGTTTAGATGAAACATATATCCTCTGTGCCACGTCCTAAGATGAGTCTGCATGCTTTATTATTTCTCCGATGGGATGCAGATTGCTCTTTCTGAATAATTCCACGCTAAGGCAGTAAAGTTTGGTAAAGGTAACGGATGTCGACTTCTAAAGTAAACAGGGAACGCGTCGTGCCTTAATAGCCTTTCATTGAAAGCGGGTTTTATGGTGAGGCAAATGAATGAATAAATTATTGATGTTGTCAGCTGCTTTAGACAGTTTTTAGAAAAATCAGCCCAATATTGATAACATTTTTGGAAATATATTACAGTGTAACTGAAATTTATGCTTCGAAGAGAAAATTGCCTGGGTCGTTAAGAAGGTTTAGTACTAATATCTCAGTAACAAATAAGGTATACAATTTAGCATCCATTTTTTTAACGTAGGACTACGTTCCTCCCATTGGGGTCTCAGGAAAGAAATTGATTCACACGCTTGAAAGCCACAAAACTCGGTATGGGAGATCAACTATATTTCGCTAACTACATATCTTGAAAACATAACTATTGTTTTATCTTAGAGATAACGGGTAACAACAGAAGTTACAAAAAAAATTGAAAATCGGAATTGTAGTTCATCGACTATTGAGTCGCAAAGTCGGGCAAAAATACGCATGAATTTGTGACGCGATCCTCTATATCTCACTAACTACATATTTTAAAAACATAATTAATGTTTTATTTTAGCGATAAAAAGTAACAAAAGAAGTTACAAAAAATTTGAATATTTGAATTGTAGTTCATCGACTACTGAGTCGCAAAGTTGACAAAAATGCGCATGAATTGGTGACGCGATCCTCTATATCTCGGTAACTACATATGTTTAAAACATAACTAATGTAGATTATAGAGATAAAGGGTAACAATAGAAGTTACAAAAAAAACTTACTTAAACTTAAAAACTTACGAGAAATTTCGAGAAACAAAAGAGTCACGCGAGTAAAGTAGTCCTATGCTTTTAACATCAGCAGCTGTTTGAAAAGACAGCCTCCCGTCATTTTTGTTTTTAGAAGTGTGTTATTAACGTTAGATTACTTACGAAAACAAAGAACAACATTCAGGTTTTAGAAAAATCAATCCAATATGAAACATTATTTCCATAATCGTATTATAATGCATCTGAAAGTTATGCTTGGAAAAGAAATTTCACTACTTCATTTAGGTATATGGATAGATTTCAATGGCTTAAGAGTCAAAACTCACTATTCTCCGTCAAAAGCTTTACTATTTAAAATTTAAACTCAATTCTGTTAGAATTTAAAATTAGACGAAAACAATTCTTAAAGAAACGGTTTGCATAAGATATGAAATCATTCAACTGTTTAAAATTCCTGTCAAGTTGAAGAAAGACAAAATCGATCAATTTATTGAAATTGTCAGGATTAAATTTGAAAATTTTGATGAAACCGTGATGAAATCAATCATATGTGATAAAACAACATCATTCACTTCTGGAACAAAAACTACCGAAGCTAAACTAAATCTAATTCTAAGAGTTCTTAGGAACGACACTGACACTCGTATAAACTACACAGTTGCATTTAAAAATAATATTTAATAAAAAAACATCTATAAATAACGATGGCCGTCAAATCGACCTGAAACCGAACTGCATTTCTTCAAGCCTATACCAAACAATACAAAAACCGACGCTCCCAACCGTAGTTCGAGATTAATTCTCATACTAGCGTCCTCTTGTGGTGAGGCAGATATGGGTTAAACTCGAATAGATATTTTCCACAACTTCAAAACATGAAAAGCATTCACATGGGAATTTTCTCCCAAGAAAGAGTCGAATCAAAAATTATTTCTCAGTGAAGGTTAAAACCTAACATTCAATTAAAATTCCAAAGACCGAATAAGCCGTGCGGCATGAGGGACATAGTTTGGTAATTCACCAAAAAGCAAGTACTGCTGAATAAAATGCGTGTGCTCAATACCAAAAAATAACCTTTCGCCGAATAGGAAAATCATACCACGTGCCAACTGTGGGTTTCAAGGCATGCATTTTATTGTTCCTGTTCCTCTGAAGATCCCATAGCGCACATGCCATAAATACTCGTTTAATATGGTATTTAGCATCAGACAAAGGCGGCGCTCTATTAAGGAGAGGAAGCCGGGAAGAGACACAGCATCTGGAATACATTCAGACTCTTTGCTCTGAAGGCCAATCACGCTTGGAATCTAACAGAGTAATATTTCGAAACCTCTGCTTCGCAGAGTCTCTAACTGAAGAAAAGTATCATAAATTATGTGACGCGTTGATTCTGGAAGAAGTTCTCGCATCAGACGTTGGAGAATCCTTCAAGATTTAGACGAGTTAGATTTGTATCACGACAATCAGATGCACCTTGTGGAACTGCTATAAGGATCCTGAGAAGAAGCATTTCAAGCTGCGTAAGGTCATTCTTAAATAAGAACTGCTTATATCTGAAAGAGGAAAATGATGTCCTTTTGATTTACCATTTCTAAAAGTAGGT
>BGPR01005113.1:34160-58718 GCA_013235015.1 Araneus ventricosus
AAATAATTTCAGTTCGATTACATGATTTCTCTCTTTGTATTTTTAATATTATTTTAAAATAAATCTGGACACTCGAACTGTTAAAATATTACTTATAATATTAATTATATTACTTACTCCTCCTTATAAGTTAAAGCTATCGAAATAAGTTTTCGTTGTTAAGTTCCAACGGTATCCATATATCTCATCCACGGTAGGCTTCTACATAATAAATAGCTGGATTTGCTATGTTTCAAATCAGCGGAAAATGTGGAGAAACCTAACATTGATAATTACTTTTCAAAATTTAGAAAAATACATTAAAATAAAAACAAATGAACTCTGTGTGGATAATATTTCGTGTATGTGTTTCTATTCCTAAAATATAACATTTTAAGAACTTAGTTATATAGTTGTATATAAAAAAATTAGAACGATGTTGGCTATGAAATTTAAGAAAAATGCATTACCAAAATGCATTTTTCATGTGCATGTAAATTGTGTGTAGCAGAACAATGAAATATACTTAATTCGTAAGGGTGTAGTCAATTAACCTTACAATAGACATCTAACAGTTATATACATCATTCCGCCTAATACCTCTCAAAATGTCAATTCTAAGACATTTCACTTTCTGACAACCCGTGTTAAATGAAGTGAAGGATTCAGAAGATCCTCTAATAGAAATCTCGTTACTCGCAAAGCAAACTACTTTCAATCAGCAAGCCTTAGAATTGCAAACCCATCCTGGTGCATATACCTCTGTGAAATATGACAAATGTTCGAATATATTAGACAGGAAATTGGAGTCATTGGGTGAATATGTAATGTCTCAATGGAACACAGAACGTGGATGCAACCAGAGGAATTTGTGTTCCTGACGACTGTTTTAGCGACTGAAAAATATATTTTTGGTTTTCGGTATCAAAGCATTGTATGTAACTGATAATACCTTCGTTAGAGTCCTTATAAAGTATGTATTCTTTTCTAAACGCGTTTAAAGTATGGAAGAAATCATTTCAAAAGTTATTGATTATTATCTTGTTTTGCTATTGGTGTTGTTGATGATAATCAATTTCGTTTTCTCTGTTTAAGGAATACTATTACAGTTGGAAGGAATACTATTTACAGTTAGGAAACACTTTCTATTGCTTCTTATTATAAATTTATCAAGGGAAAAATCGAATGGAAATTAATCCATTCCGTTTGCTCCATTGGGCAAACCCCAGACTGGAAAGTAAAGGTTAACTTCCACCTGTGATATCTTTTTCTGGATTTTAAACAGGTTCCAGAGTCATAACTGACCACCAGTATATTTTATTTTCAGGCTCAGTATGCTAAGTAAGATGAATGAGTTTAGTGTCATTTGCGACCATACATTTCGAAGTATATTAGTAATAAATGCGGATTTGTGAAAATTTATTATTTTTATAAAAATCGGACTTACTTTGCACAAAAAAATTGTAAATTGGACAACTAAAGTTGAGCGCACGGAGTACGTAATTTTACAATCAATTTTCAGAGACATAAGTAATTCCTTATTATTCTGATTTTAAAATATGTCTCAACGAGCTGAAAAAAGTTCATCTTAAAATAAGTCAAAAGCTTTCCAAGATTAAAAAAAACATATGTCATTATTTAATTCATTTTCTAATTATTATCGAAATTATCTAATATGACGAATATTTTTAAAAATGATAAATCTAATGCAGATTATTCTCTCGTATCCGCGCTTATGTTTCGAAAACGAAATCAAATTTGGAAAAAAAATTACCTTGGATGCAAAAGAATTATATTTATTCAAGGATAGGTAAAACGCTGTAGGATTAGTAGCCTTACTGAATAAAATTGCAGAACTTTCAGAAGAAAGGCATATTTTTTTATTTGGTTTCTTGTTTTGTATCATAGAATTCTTTCCGAGAAAAATTTTCGGGCACAAAACTCTGTTATGATATTTAACTGTAGGCAACTGAATATTCAAACAGAAGAAGTTTTCGTTCTTTTTAACTTTTTAAGTTACAGATGTATTGACTTTAGAAAAACGAGAAAGCTCAAGGTATACACTGTTTTTCAAACTGAAATAAGATAGAATGTGTTTTACTTCCGGCGACACGTTTCATCGCCGACGCTTCTGAATGCCCGAAGCAGTACATTATTTATTTTAAGGTTTTTTTCCCATTTTAGTTTTAAGAGCTTTTGCATGTATTGGAAATAACTTATTTTATGAAAGAGTAAGTAAAAAAATGGAAAAAATTCTTTTTATTCAGTAGTTAACATTTATGTTTCAATTATTATTATCTGCAAGAATGTATAAAAAAAGTGGGGTTTTTTGTAAACTAGTCTAATACATATGTTGATAATCGAGTGTCTAGGCCATTGTTGAGAGATAGAATTTTTCTAATTTTTCTATTTGTACTTCTCAATGTATTACAAAAGTTTATCCATTTAAAGTTTAATCGCCTATTTTGTTTAAATGTCATGGTTTACTAATGTATCCGAATACCTTCATAAGGACACACTGAAAATGCATGAAGTTAAAATTACAATCATACACAATTCTTGTCCGTGGCATCATATATCTTGAATATGAATCTGTGTCTTACTAAAAGATTTGCGGCCGTCTAAGACGGGCTTTAAGCTTACCAACAATATATCAGATCTGATTGTCAATGCTTAAGAAATAGAAAAGCATGAAAAACAGAAATGATGAATCAATTGACACTAACTTTCGTTTTGAAAAATATATAAATATTCAATTCCAAAATTAAGTACGAAAAGAAAGAACCTTCTTAACAAAAACGAAAGTAAAAACCTCCGAAAATTGTCTTTGTCTCGCCCTCCATCATGCAAATCTCTCTCTGGCTCACCTTCGCTTCCTTGCAGTGGTATCTTCTCTATCCATATTGTTTACCAACAATACTTGAACGCTTTCTCTTTCGAAGATAAGGGAAATTCACTTCCCTTCTCGAAACCGCTCCGAATTCTAAGAAACCTATGTTCTCCCGCTCCGAATTCTAAGAAAAGCACCTTCCCTATTCCCTACTACCTCATTCCCGGAGCGTTAGATGTCTCCTCACGGCGTTTATATTATAGATGTCCTTATGAAGCTACTTTGGACCCACACAGCGAAACAAAAAGATACCACATAGTGTATTTAGTATTTACAAAATCTGAATTGAGAACCTTTTTCAAACGGTATACGTTTTGATTTAGTTGAAGTTTTTCATTTTCGTAAGTGGATATCATCGATTTAATCAATTAAATCGATAATACTTATTTAATTAATTTCGTGAATCACTGTAGCCATGTACTATGAGATGAAAGCGTGTATTGTATAGAAGAAGTCCATGTATAAAGGTGAATAGATAATTAATTGTAATGAAATAATTACAAAACCCACGATGAGTAAAGGTTAAAAATATTATTTTCTAAAGCAAAAAGATATGTTTGATAACTGGAAAAGATATACCACATCACCTTATATTTTATAGAAACTCATTTCTGTTGCTATAAAAAGTTGAAAAGCTTCTGTATATCCAAACAGACGGTTTTGCATTCCATCGAATGAAGGATAAGGAATACCCAATTTCATTGGATGATATCTAAAGATTTATTGGCATATTGTGAGCATCTCAGCAATAAAATATACCAAGCAACTAGATTATAGCCTATGCCGGAATGGAAATGCCAGAAAAATCGCATTGGAGATGGAAAAACAGCTAAACCTAGGATTCAAAGTGCATATTGGTTATACATTCATGTCTAGAATGGCAAAAATAGAATGGGATGAAAGCTATCAAAAACCGAAATTCAATAAGCTACACCACAATGGGAGGGAGTATGTATTCAGAAAACAATAGCTATTCTCGAACTTAATACACTGTTTATTACAGAAATGTAAGGAATTATAATTCGTAAATTTGTTCCTTTGAAAGAAAACACTTTAGAATTCGAGAGAAATAAATTAGGAATGCAATTCTAGCCAAAACATATATAGATGTGCATTATCATTTTTAATAGAAATAACGTTCCATTGAAACTTGCAAAATCTAATAAACGGATTTTGCATTTTTTGTAATTAAATTTGTTAACATCATTACAAAAAACCTTGCCTTTGTCAGATTTTCTTTCTTTATGGCTAGTATTCAAAGTGATTTTGGGCATGCTATGATAAATATATATTTAAATAATTTTTTTACAATTGAATTCTTGATATCTTTGTACAGAATATTGCATATTTAATATATTTCCCAACATTCAAGAGTATAAAAGAACAAATTTATTAATCCGCAGGAAATTGAATATATAGTATCTTTATTAAGAAATTTTTACTTTTAAGTATCAGATTAAATTTTTAAAGTCCTAAGTTATAAGTTAACGATTGCAATATATCAAAAAATGATATCTACTAATAATAAAAGAGAAAGTCTGTGTGTCTGTGCTTTAGCGGCCTACATGACAGACCGTTGAACCTAGAACTTCAAAACCGTCTCAAAATACTTTCGAAGGTGTGAAGACGGAGCTATTTTTTAAAAATGAATTAGAATTTCATATAATTGAAAATTAAGTGAAGTTTTGGTGGGTTTTTTTCTGAAAATTTCAAAAAACTACTGCAACAAAAACTGATTTTTACACTTTTCTGACGAAGCCTCTGATAACCTATACGAGCCCGCTGTTTACCAAAGGCGCATTGATTTAAAATAAAAGAATAATAATGAAATGCATCTTTTTTATCTTACGATTCCTAAGCAATAATATGTAATATAATTCCCGATGATTTTTAAATTGTTCTGCTCACCCCTTGGGGTTCTTTGTAAATTCTTTTCCAATGTAGTTCATTTCTTGTGTTTTATGTTTCCCCTCCGGCCTGTGGAAGGCCTTACAACCTCTTGGGTTGTCTGGGCCCGGGCTGGTTCTAAATAAGTAAATAAAATAAAAAAAATTTACAAATATATTGGAATACACTTAAAATTTATTATAGATTCCAAAATCGAATATGAAAATAATTGGAAAAAAATAGAATATACCAATACTGTTTGGGTTAAAATTCTTTCACGATGTTCTCCAGGTTTAATTTTAAAAACTGGATTTTATCATTGTTTAATCTTTCAAATCATTGAGAACTCAAATCTCTCTTGTACATTTTCTTAACACACGCTGATTTTATCGATATAAAGAATTCAATTAAAATCTTTTCTAGAATTCTTTTTGACAGGATTATATTATCCACAGTTTAATTGGGCTTATAGCAATTTTTTTGCAAACTTCCGGAAGCTAATCAGATACTCAAAAAAATGTTTGACTGAATGATAAAAAAATCACTCAAATACATTTAAGGCACTCAAAAAGATTTACTTAGAAAGGAATTTCTCCAATGAATATTTAAACAAATAAGTCTGTAAATTAAGTGAAGTAATGAGTGTGCCTGGGCATAAAATACATAAAAAAACCATACTTCATTTTGGTTTTAAATTGAATAAACTTGCTCCATTACAAATAAAAATGTCTTAAATTATATTTGCTTAAGGTTTTTTAAATGTTCTCAAGATTTCTCAAGGAATTCTTTTGAACTGCAATTAACTCCTCTCTGAATTACTGAGTATACTATGATATGAATGTTATGTATTATAGAAAAAAATGTTGTTTCCAGAAACTTCTATTTCAATGGACTAGTGTGATGCTTGTAAAAAATTTAATTTTGTAAAAGATTATAAAATTCCACAAACCTATATTATACCTTTTTTATAGATTACACAAACCTATAAAAAAATTTTCGTCCGGTACTTTAAAGTAGGACTACGTTCCTCCCATTGGGGTCTCAGGAAGGAATTTGAATCACATGCCAAAACTCCACAAAAAACGTTGTGGGATATCCTCTATATCTCGGTAAGTACATATGTTAAAAACATAACTATTGTCTTATTTTAGAGATAGAGGGCAACAACAGAAATTGGTAAAAAATTGAAGATCGGAAAAATTCACGCGAATAAAGTAGTCCTACGCCTTTAACATCAGCGGCTGTTTGAAAAAGACAACCTCACGTCATTTGTTAAACTGACTTAGAATATTTTTGTCTCCTGGTTTCAAATAGGAAAACAGTTTTTCCCCTATTAGCGCTACTTTTTGAGATTCGTTGTGGTTAATATTATGAAATATTTAAAATATTAAACAACAAGTTGTTCTTCAAAGTGTTGAATCCCTTGAAAAGAAAAGAATTGATATTAACATTGTTCTTACAAATGAAATCACGTGATGAATAAAAGAAGAATATGATTCCATAGCTTTGGCTATTTAGAGGATTAAATTTCGCGAACATGAATGGATAATTTTTATAGACTTAAAAATATATAAAGTTTCCCTTGGTCAGCAAGCAGGACATATTAAATATCCTTGCTTGTTTTACCTATTGAATAGCAGAACCAAAAAACACATTGGATAAGAAAATTTTGGCATGTGAAAGATAACTTGGTTGCTACAGTATGAAATGTCATTCGTATACCCTTAGTCAGATGAGACAGAATCATCTTGCCTCCGCTCTATATGAATCTAGAGTTCATGAGAGCTCTTGATCAGAATCACCCTTGCTTTGTTTACGTAAGGCAAAAATATATGAAATAAGAGCAGAAAGATTTAATAATAGAGCTTTTGATCGTTTCCAAATCAGACAGATCATAAACGATCACCATTTTGTGGATTACATGAGTAAGACAGAGAGAAAAGCGTGGATCTCCTTTGTTTTGTTGCAAAGAAATTTCTGGGTAACCACAACCTTTGAAACTAAGTTGATATAATTAACAGCATGTTTAATTGCATCAGAGATCTTTTGATTCCATAAAAAAAAATATTTTAAAATTTCATTATATTTACGAATGCATTAAATAGAATTATTTTCCAGAAAGTTGAGGAAGCTAATTTGTTTCAGAACAATTGTATATGTATATATATATATATATATATATATATATTTGGTGATGTTCATTTAGAAGGGGCGATTTTTACATGGAATTTTAAACTTAAATTAGTTGGCATGAAGTTCTGTAATGTATTTTAACCAATTTTTTTCGTTTAATTTTTGGTTCAAATTTTATCAAAATTGAACATTTTCAACCTTTAGGGAAAGAAAGCCAATTTGCATAAACACTAGAAACGGATTATGGTAGCAAAAACCTAGAAACTGGTATATTAAATATATTAAAACGACTATCTTTTTCCTATCAGATCTTTCCATCATCATAGAAACAGGATGTTTTAGTTCCAGTGTTCGTCAGAAATAATATTTTATCGATAAATTCATACCATTAGAGCCTCTCCATCATTCAAAACTTAACATTAGACACTTGAATAGAAAATATACAAAGAGTAATATTTAGTTTTCTATTTCCTTTAGCCCTACATCAAAGATTGTATTAAGATGAGCTTATTGTTTGTTTAGTATTATATGATACACGAATCTCTTATAAAGATCCTACAGACATTTTCAAGACGACGTGATTCAAAATAATACTTGCTTAGAAACCATTTAATCGTCAACCTTTAGTGAAGGAATATGAAAACTCATTCTATTATCTGTTTACATAGAAAATCTCTTCAAGGAAGGTTATTAGAAGATTTGTTTGACTTATATACTTTGTGAGGACTTTCATATAGAAATGTGGAGAATAGAATAATTGATTCGCGGCACTTCATCTAGTATCTGATCCTTTTACTAGAGGAAGTATGTTGTATTATATACGCTTATGAATCAATTCGGGTATCTCTTGTGACAGTTGTGACTATATTAATGTTAATGCTGTGAACATACGTTCAAAAAATATGGTTGAACAGCTTGTATTAAATAAATATTAAAAAACATTATTTAAATCTATTATAATTTATTAACGAATGAAATTACTATTTATGTCTAATCGTTTATGAAAACATAATGACAATGATCATATAAAGCTTATAATTATGATTTATTTTCATTTGAGGAAAAAAATGACTCAAAAAGATTTATCCACTCACTGTTATATTTTTTAATTAGCTGATTGGAATGTTCATAAGAAATATATCCACCCAAATGGTGTATATAAGAATAAAAAGTGAAATTATGCTTTACATACCTCATTTTCCTTTTTTGCACTCTAGATAAAATTCAATTTCAATAAACAACATCAGGAAATGTTAATTTTCCAGACGAAATTTAATACGGAATTCATTCTGAAAAGACGACGATTCGTAATACAGCTTAAAGATTCATAAAATATGTTTTCCGCGTCATCTCCTATTTTTTATTCAATTATCGGAACCACTCCGCATTGAATCCAGAAATAAAGTATTACTGTTGTAGACAAACATGAAGAAAAAAAATCTTGTATCAGGTTGCTTCAAAACAGTTGGATATTTATATAAAATAAGAGAGAGCAATTTAAATGTAAAACATGAAAAAGAGTATTTTCCGTTCTGCTTTCTTTACTCTTCCATTGTTAGATTCTGTAAAAGAATAAGGAGTTCTAAAAGAATAAATTCCTTACCTTGTATTTCCCCAAGAAAAACGGAAAGAAATAACGTGTACGCCTGAAGATGCGTTGCGCTTTCTAAAGATTTCCAAAAGTTAATCAAAATTCCTGTATCTTAAATTTGCCGAGAATTCTCAAATTCTTTTTCTTGTTTCCTCAAAAAGGCTCTAGTTTCTAGCTGAGCACATTATTTCCGAAAACATTTCTCTACTTTTAGTTGAAATGCAGTTCTGTTCTATTTATATGATTTTTTCCCGTGAAATTATTTCAGATTAACCATGGTAGAGTATTGATTTGTGCATGCAAGTATAAGGTGTGCAAACTTCGCAGAGTTTTAATAAGTTGAATGCATACATCCTGATTAAATCTTCAATGATTAAGTAATACAGATATTTTCCATGTGACATGTTTATTAGATTGCGAAAAATAATGTCTGTTTTATGTACTTTGTGAGCACTTTCATATAGAAATGTCGAGAATTGAATAATTGATACGGGGCATTTCCTCAGTATCTGATCCTTTTACTAGAGGAAGTATGTTGTGTTATATACGCTTATGAATCAATTTTGGTCTCTCTTGTGACAATTGTGACTATACTATTGTTAATGCTGTGAACATACTTTCAAAACATGTGGTTGAAATGCTTGTTAAGATAAAAAAAAACATTATTTAAAACTATTATAATTTTTTAAACGAATAATATTACATCAGGTTTTGATCTCTAACCGTTTATGAAAACATAATGACAATGACCATGTAATGCTTATAATTATGATTTATTTTCATTTGACGGAGACAAAATGACTCAAAAATATTTATCAAATCACTGTTATATTTTTTAATTAGCTGATTGGAATGCTCATAAGAAATATATCCGCCAAAAATGGTGTATACAACATTAAAAAGTAAAATTATGCTTTGCATACGTCTTTTTCCTTTTTTTACGCCTACATAGAATTTATAAAAGTTTAGAAGGCAATATTTATGCAAAATTACACGGTGGCATCAACTATACGATAAACAGAACTGCATTTTTTTTTTAGCAGAATCAATTTTATAATTTGTTTTACTGTTGCAAACATATTTCGATTGACTCCATCAAAGGAACAATTATTTCTAACTGTTGGATATTTCTCAATCCTTCATTTACATCCATAACAGCTGTTCTCAGTAATTTCTATCTGTAAGAATCAAGAAAGCAAAATAAATACTTATATAGCAATAAAATTTTCAAAAATGCATTATTTGCCTTTCCTGTATAAAAGGCTGAAAAGTCAATGAATAATTTTTTGTAATCTAAGAACAATGTTTACTAATGTTTCAATCTAAGAGAATAAAGAAAACATAAATAATTTCTATGAAATACTGTTAGGAAATAATAAATAGATTAATTTATTATCAGTTAGGGGTTTTATATTTTGTAATATTCAAATTCGAAATTTATTTGTATATTTTTAATTATTGATGGAAATGAAATGATTCCTCACAGTGATGATTAACGGAATTTGGTTATATAGGAAAATAATATTAGAAATTTATAGTTCTTATATTAATATATAATTTTGATTTTTATATATTATAGTAAATAGAAATGAAATTCTGAAAATGAGAAGGTTTGTTAAGATATAACATTGCAACTGCTTCCACTGGAGCTTGAATAAAAATAAAGGGCAACGGGTAATAGAGTTTCGCTGGTTCAGGAAGAAAAAATAAAAGAACTAAAGCACGCGTATATATTTATGAATGACACAGAAGTTTCTGAATTAATGTAATTTGCATACTGTTGCCAAAGAAACGGTACATAAATTTGATTATCATTGAAACTATTTGAAAGAAAACTCGCCAAAGCATAAAATATAAAAAATCATATAATTTTAAACCAGTAATTTCAGTGAAGGTAATCAAAACAGGATGAGTTTTTATTTCATGAAGAAATATCATGCAAAAAATAGTAGTAAATTGTGAAGTTCATTAATACAATTTATTAGGTTCAATAACTATACCCGATACAGCTTTCAATTCTGGCTAAATTAAAACAAGCGATTTTACCGAAATTTCTTTAAAAAAGTTTGAAAAAAGTCAGTGGAATGCTTCATGTCCCAGATATTTGAACTCTGTTTTACCTTCAAAAATTTCAATTTCATTTTGAAATAAAGAATGCCCATAATTTTTATTAACGAAATATATTTTTGTTCCATAAGGTTTATTCAAATGCAGTAGGTTTTACAAATGAAATCCTCTATGTCCTTAGATAAATCAGATTCTCCAAGTGAATAAACGGTTGCAAGATAACCAAACTGATCATTTCGCATCGCAGGATGTGAAGAACTGGATTAACTGGACTAAATACGAAATGTCTTGCGTTATCTAAATAAAATAAGCTGCTTTTCCCCTATGTACGTGTTTGCTCGATCGAATCGGGCCTTCAGTAGTAAGATGGATTAGTAAGTTCCGCCTCGTATCCGATGTGAATTAAGCGAAAAAATAGATTACTGCTAGTAGCTGATGTACGTTAACCAATACAAATGTATGAAATGTATTTTGTTTCTAAAGATCAAAATTCTCAGTTTCTATATCACACTGCAAAAACTAAAATAGTACGATAAAACATCACTCTAATTTGTGTTCTGTAAGATAATCGCGAACATTTCTCCCAGATATTGGAATTTGCCGCATACATTTTACAAGTAGTTACAATAGTAGTTAGACTTCGTGTCCACCGCTAATAAAAAAAAATCTGAGATCTGCTCTTTATCGCAGTCTTTAAAAGTCTAATCAATATCGATATACATTGTGAAGACAACATTGTTTGCAGACACTCCGGATGACATAGTTTGAATCTCGAGGAGGTACCTTCTTAGCCCCATGTATGAACTATCTTACAAAGGTGCATTTACAAGCAATGTACAATAATACACATACATATTATTTTCAATTTTTTTTTCCAAACAATTACAAAAACTTTTCAAAACAAATGCAGTAACTTTTTAATATTCTTAGACACGCTTAAACCATCCTTAACTTTTAAAATAGTTTTGCTGTTCTTATATTTTTAAAGATATATTATTCTTCTGCTCTAAGACCTAACAATTTCATCTGGTTGATAAAAGTCAGTTGTCAAGATTGAAGCCGTTATAAATAAGGAGGTCTGATAGCTTTTTGGCTCGTGAAAAGGCCACGTAAGTACAACGTCCCAATCACCTATGTCAGCCACAATCAAGGATGTGTTAGGCCTTGTGATTAGTGTATCGCTGTAACCCAGGCAAGAATAAGAGGGAACTCGGTTCTGGAGCAAGATACGTTTACAGACTTCCAAGACCTTCTCACTGCTGCAATGGGAACTGCATTGTTTACAACGGGTCCAGTATAGTTGTCAAACTGAACACAAATTATACAAGTTATCTGTCGCGTGTTGGAACTTGTCCGGCTGATAAATAATGTCCGTCATGGTACCAAGAGCTCCGTTTACAAGACCCATTTTCACGCACAGAATAGTTTTTAATATTACTCGACTACCAATACACAAAGATATTTCTAGACTCTGTTCTGTCTCGAAATCTGCTTTAGATGCTTCCCGGTTGTTGTTAGCAGCAGGTATTTTAGCCGTTGATCGATGCATTTATTCCAGCTTGCATAAGTAGTAAGTCGAAACTGAATAATTTTATGGGTAGAGCCGTAAACAGTCATGAAATGAAGCAAAGTCTTCAGCAGAAAATCCGCTTTTCTATAGAGTAAAGAGAAGGCATCAGTACTTCTGAAGACTGAGATTGTACTTTTGTCGACACTAAGTCTGTCAAGTAGATCGATGAAACGCCGCTGGTTTGCACCTTATTGCCTGGATGATGTGGTGAGTATATAGCAAAGGTTGATGGACTAATGCAAAATTTGACTTTGGTCTTGAAGCGTATCTTTAAAACTTTTGCCATAAAAAGGACGGAGTTCCTTAATGTCGCCAAATATACAGAACAGATCACCACTTCATGCCCCTGAGACTATAACCTTTTGTTATTTAAACAGTGTGGCGGACATGAAGTGGAAGAGACATCGGAAGACGTTCCTTAACAGTCTAGCAAATAAAGGCGAAGGCAGAGAGATGAAGAAGGTTACAAAAATACAGATCTAGAAATCTGGGATAATATACAAGAAACAGAAAAGGCGTATCATATAAAACCATATACAAACAAAAAGTGCAAGAAGGAAAGAAATATGAGTATGAAGTGTACAATATCACCAACCAAGAGAGAAAAAATTAATCAAATAAAGAAGTCCACAAAAACAAACTAAAATGCGAGTATTAAAGCACATGTGCGTCTGTTCTGTTGATTGTTCTTTTCTCCAAAAATTGGAAGCTTTTTTGTCTGAAAGCGGAGAATAGTTCAGGTGCGCTGTCACTTCGGCTAAGGGGGCGCAAAAAAATCCCCATGTCGGCCTGCAGGTAATGGAAAAGGCTTGAAGTGAGAGACGATCATGGATTTATTCGAAAAAACTCTTGAAAATCATTAAGATGGTGAAGCAATCGTTGGATTTTAAGTCGGGAACCTTGGCTGGAAGCGACGTTAACCATATTAGCTCATGTTGCTGTGCTGGTTTAATCATGTGGAAGGATGTAGTCAGAATGCACTCCGTCGCATAATGCAAAGGAGTGCCATTTATGTTTCCACATGGGCAATTTTCTGTCGAGGCAAGGTTAAACCTTTTCAAGTAGGAGGGAAATGGGCTGTGTCCTATGGAAAACAGGATTTCTTCCCTTTTCCAATAGCATGGTTGAGTCGAGACTATTGGCAGGATGTTAAATGTGGACCTCCCAGTATCTTCCCAGACTGACTGCCAGTACTCCATCATTTTTTTCTTGAATATTGATTTCAGGAAGGAAATCGGAGCCTTAACAGATAGTGGGTCTCTATCAGACTCCGCCGTTTCTTTCGCTAATCTGTTCTCCTCCTCGTTTCTGTCGTAGCCCACGTGAGCTTTGATCCACGAAATCATGTGAATAAGCATATTCACATCCCAAGAAATGTGAATATGCTTATTCGGGATAAGGCTCTTACAGATCTCTCTAACTGTTGAACTGTTGTGTTTCTGCTTCTTGTGTTAGCTGCCGCCTGGAAACTCGCCTTATTGTCCACTAGAATGGTTATTGACTGGTTAGGGAGGCTGGTTACATGTTTCAAGGCCAAAAGTTCCGTCTGGAAAATTGTGTTGTAGTATTGCAGTTTTGCTAACCATCTGCAGACTACATTTTGTCCTGACCAGACACAAAATGATGCCCCTACACCTTTTTCGGTCTTCGAGGCATCCGTGTAGATGCGGGTGCCCGATGTTATACCCCCTCCATCTACCAAAGAAATCTGTTCTTCTGACGGACATTCAGCGGGATGTGCAGCCCAGCCCGTTTCCCCCTTTTCAACCTCTCCAGGAACGAGAGTTGTCAAAGTGTCCGGAAGGGAGATGTTGAGTCTTCGAATGGCTGTGACTCTGGCCTCCTGATGGAGCTGGAGGTAGAGAGATGGAATTCCAAGTATGACCTGGAGTGCCGAGGTTGCTGTGGTTATGTATGCTCCTGTAAGAGCAAGCAGGAATGGTCTTTGGATGGTGTTAAGCTTCCTTTTGATTCCAACTGGTGGGTCTAGGCACCAGACTGCAGTTCCATAAGCAAGCATCCTGTCTATTACAGTCTCGTACAGAATTCTTCTGGGTTTACGAGAAAGTCCCCAGTTTTTCCCTGTTATCT
Source organism: Araneus ventricosus (assembly GCA_013235015.1). NCBI lineage: Eukaryota > Metazoa > Arthropoda > Arachnida > Araneae > Araneidae > Araneus > Araneus ventricosus. The sequence goes on from BGPR01005113.1 coordinate 48,369, forward strand.
TTAGTAGGTTCTGGTAAAGAGTAAATGATTTGGTTTAGAGACTTTGAAAGTGAGCATTCCAGTTTTGTTTGTCATCTATATGGAGTCCGAGATATTTTATTATGTACTTTCTTTGATTGTCTCTCCTTGACATCGAATCCGTGGGGGTCTTATTAATTTGCTGAAGATGATGTATTGAGTTTTGCCTGTAGAAATTTGAAGTTTATTTTTGTTGGCTCAGTTGATGAATTTTTCTATTACTGCATGGATTTGGTTTTCAATTTTTATTTTCGTGGGGGCGTGAAAGACGATCACAAAGTCGTCCGCGAAGGCTTGTATGGCTGTGTTTTCTGGCCGGATTTCCTGTAGAATTTCGTTTGCGATTATGTTACAGAGGGCTGGACACCTGCAGGAACCCTGTGGGCAGCCCATCCACTGATCTCTAATGGCGGGTCCTTCGCTGGAATTGGGAATAATTTTTATGTTTATAAGTAGATTTCTGAAATTAGTTAATATGTTTTTTGGGGCAGTGACTATTGTCCAGGTAGTTGGCAATTGAGGAGTGTTGAATGTTATCAAATGCGTCCTTAATGTCTATTGAGAGAACAAGGGCATGAGGATTTTTTGCCTTCATTGACATTTTGAATGAGATCGTGAATTGCTAGTTTCATTGAGCGCCCCTCTCTGTATCTGTACTGGTTGTCGCTAATCTTGTTAAGTCTCTCCAGCTGGCAATCGCCAAATATATAGAGGAACATACCACTAAAGGGTGTATCGGATTTCCTGGACTTACCTTCTCTACACCTAAAGTCAATTTTTTTGAATAGGGAACAGCCAAGCATACACATTCCATCGATAATGATAAAGTGAAAGCTCCTGAAACTTTTGGGATTGCTCAGGAACAAGTTCTACATGACTTCTTACAATGCTTATGAAGCGACCAAAATGGATTGTAGATCCACAAATGTTGACTGCCACTGATCCTGTTGGTGCTAATAGACGGAAGCGTTCTTGTCATAACTCTGCACGAAGTTGACCAAAAATAGTTTTTATGATGGTGCTTTTACAACTGCCTGCTTTCCTTTGTATTATGATCATTCTAGGCGGTACATCAACAGTGGAATCTTTAACGGATTGGATTTGTTGTGAAAGAAATTGTAGTATTCGTTCCTGCTCATGTGAATAAACGACGCTCGGAATTTTGCGCTCTATTTTATTGCCAGTATCTCTTTACCTATTTTACCGTACAAATGCTGGAAGATGCATTCCTTATGGGTACGGATAGTAGCTTTGGGAGCAATCAAAATTGACATCAATATCTCGTCAGCCGATTTCAATTGGAGGTCTCAACAATAGGTCCAACACCAACAACCACGAATTTCAGCAGATAAAATTCCTCTCAAACTTGTGGTCTCAGTGGCTGATGATTGGAAATGAGTTTCAAGGAAATATTTGAATACTTGGTCACGGGCATATTCATTGTCATCAAGTGGTATCTATTGCTGTGGCTCGAAGTTGACTTAAACGAATGCTCTGGACCAGTGGTAAAAGGGCCAGTCCATTACGTTGTGAAATGTTTCTTGCGCAGGGATATCTATTTTATTACGCATGCCTATGAACAGCTTTTGGATTCTGTCTTAGCCGAATCAGCGCTTCGCTAAAACATCGGCCAAAGGTTCTTCCATGCTTTTAGAACTTTGTTCTTATTTACTTGAATATTTCGCAATGTAATTAAGAACAGCATCTACACTGAGGATACATTGAATGCCAATATTAGCTCGCCATTGCTCTGTAATAAATCTGTTATGCCTATTTATCAAAGGATCATTTCTTAAACTTCCCCATTGGACACTGCCCTTAGCGAAAAGAGTATTTTTTGTAATTTACTTGGAAACTTGAATTTGTATTCTTCAACTCCAGTGTTCTTGTTCTCACGAATAACATTGGCCACTGTGACGTGTATAACGTTGTCAGCAATTTCTAAGGTTGGCATCTACCTCATCATGATCCTCTATGTCTGAGTAATGCAGTTAGCAAAGATGTGTTAAGGGAAGAGGCGCATTGATGCGTGGATTAGTTGTCAAATAACTCAACAACTCACTTCAAATTTCTTCATCAGCATCGTCCAGCCTACTGATATCAGGGGTATTCGAAATCCATAACATGCCATAAATATGTGGAGAACTCTGATATTGGTATTCCGTTGTATACTAAAAGTCGTTGACTTAAAACTGAGGAAGAACAACGTTCTTAATAAAAATTTCGGCTCTTGAATGGGAAAACCAATCCACTATCATAGGGTTCTCATTGAGAAGTTTTGAAAGCTAACTCTCTGTCTAAAGTAGAGTAATCAATTTGAAGATCAAGAATTCTGTAAAGCTCTGGCCAATGAATATCAACTGCATTCAATTTGAAGAAAGCGTTGGTGGTCCCAACTGTTGAACCATATCCAATAGTTCTCTGTAACAAGATCGCCAATAAACAGCTCTGCCCCGAATTGAAGAGTTAAAACATGTAAGTCTATTAACTAACCCTGGATCCTCTCTAAATTTATTTTTAAATTGAGCTGCTGTCAAGTTGCTGATATCTGTATTCCTTTGGAAACAAATTTTGCCATTTCGAAGAGAAGACCAATGGCTGCTGTACATTGAATGAAACCAGAATCTGGGATTTCGTGCAAACCTGCCATCTTTGTATTTGAATAAGTATTGAATATATTCTAATGGTGACACTGATGCTTTACGAAGAGATCTAAGGTCGGTGGCTTCAGTTGGGAAGAGATCAGGGAATGCCATTACAACAAAACCAACGATGGTAAATTCTTTGATCGGTTCAGCTGAAATGTTAGGCCAGGAGAGGAGTGCATCATGAGTTAGAACAGATTCAATCTGGTGTACTTTTTCTGGTGGAATAGTTGAGTTTGGCACATAAGTAAAAATTATTGTTTCATTTTCATTGTCCATGTTTGCATTTGGCTCTAAAAGTACAGATCGAGATATTGAGTTTTCATATTTTTCATTAAATTTACTCCGTCATCTGGCAAAGAATTTAAAATTCCTAATCAATTTCGATATCCCTGTAAAATATGTTATTCTTTTTAAAATAAACTAAAGCATGATTTACTTTTTATTTATTAACTCTGAAGTCAATAAACTGATGAGCTCTCTCTTTTCTAACTATTAAAACAAACGACAGAGAAGTAAGTGGACGGGACAGTCGTTTGGCAATATCATTTACATTTTGAAGGAAATTAAAATTGTTGATTGAAATTGATGTCCTTAATAGACAAATTGTGGCTCTTTTATCTTGGTCGTAATCGCGTAACGGACAAATTTACAGACAGACAAAGTGCTGAATGCTTGAGTTAAAATGTAAACCTGGCTTTGTTCGGTCAATAAGGAAATTTGTATTGAATAGAAAAAATGAAATATTTTTCTAACATTATAAAGTTAATAATATTGTTTCAGATAAAGTTAAAAAGGTATAAAATTATTTGGAATCAAGAAGTTTATTAATATTTTTCATTTATTGCGCAATATGATTCACTTGGGTAACTGCGTTCTGTAAAAGATTTCTATAGCGAACAAAAAAAACCGGTGTTTCAATATTTATATAGATTTGAGCTGTAAAATAGAAAAACTATGTTACAATTATGTAATGGGTTGTATTAAATCATTTTTAGAAAAGGCTCTACGTGATTACAGTTAGAGAACATGTATTTAGGTCTAAGCAACATCAATCGATTATTTTAACGATAGACAAAATAGCCTTATGTTGTTTTAAAGCATGGAGGAAAACGTTATTATATCCTTTGATAGCAAACTCGTTTGGCTACAATTTACTATGAAAAGTTTATTAGAATAGTATAAAGATAAGGTTAGTGGACTTTTTTGTTGTTGTCTAAAAGTTTCCTTGATGAGATCGTTTAAATCAATGGGATTATATTTTTAAACTGAAAGAATATCCCAGAAAGCAGTTATCACAATTAGCAGTTCTCATAAATTGAAAGGGGAATAAACCAAAACAAAAAATAAATAAATAAAATAATTAAGTAAATAAGATAAACGAACACTATAACATCAAATGTTGGATGAAAAAGATCAAAAACTTAGGATACGTTTCATTTATATCATTTATGAGGAAAGAAAGAGAGAAAAAATACAGTGAGACCATGCATAAAATTTCATAGTTTGATTCATACACTGTATGCTGGCATGGATTTGGCTTTTGTTTTAACTGTACTTAGACAATTTGATAGTCCAATTTGTTAAACCAGTGTCGCAACTATGGAAAGCAGTTTCTTTGATTGGACGGATGGCAAAGATTTTAAACAATTTTGTATATTATAAAAATTTAATTGCAATGTCCTGAAGATGAAAAACTACACAAAACATTCTGCGATTTTCTTTTCGTGGAAATTTCTTCTGTATCAGTGTGCATTAAGATATGTCTAGGTGGTCCAAATTTCGCATCCTTCTCTTCCATAAATTTTCTATTCTGAATTGCTGGAATTATTTTAGTTTCTACCTTCCCCTTAAGAACAAAACTGAAAATATTTTTTAAAACAAAATGCTCAATCTCGATATCTCTTTTGCATAGGCCATTCTTTTGTCCGAATGGTAATGAGTTATTATATAATTATGTCAATAATGAGAAGAAATAATATGTTTTTTTACAGTTATTCGTACGCATTTTAAAAATTGTTATAAGATCATTAATTACATATATTTTATACGATTTGCAAAATCTTTGAGCTATAGAAAACGGATATTACGAAGTTCCGCTGATTTCAAGAGTGTCTTCACATCAAAATTAAATTGAATTGAATTAAAATTGAATTTTCATTGATCTAAACAGAATTTTTATGATTTTGAGAGAAACAAAAGGTTTTCACTTCAGTTCTAAGGAATTTTATATACTTATTTATGTAACAAGTTAGGATATTTAACCACTTTCTACAAGGTTAACTTTTGAATTTAAAAATCATCTGCCTAAATAAAATATCGGTGCAAATTTTTAAGAATGCAAAACGAAAAGAAACACATTATAGTCGCTTAAGAAGCTTTAAACGAGGTTATGAATTTTTGCAATACTATTGGCTGATGCTAGCTGGTAAGAATATGCAACTTGTAATAAAGAAATATACATCTTTCTTAATTTTAAGATGTATATTTCTCTTGGATGATCATTTTGGAAAAACTGTTTCGTGGAAAAGGCTCGAACTGTTTTTTTCAAATTTAATTGGTTAAATCAACTCACATTTTTAAACGCTATACGAGAGCTATTATTTTTAAGCAGATTCTGTCTGCAAATTTTCATATGAAACAATGCACTTTGCTGCGAGCGGATTTAACTGTCCCAAGACTGGCACGGACTTATTACCCAGAAGTTTAGAAGCTGAACTTCTGCCGACAAGTCACTTCCGTATCGGTCCCTTCTTGAAAATAATAGACATAGTTCTTAAGATTTGATGGACCGGAAAAGCGAAAACAGCTTCCTTCTAAATTAATGTTCAGGTATCTTTGGCTATTCTAAAAATTATTACGATCTTTACGTGCTTTAAAAGATTTGGTTGAGTTATTTTTAACCAATTTTCAAAAACTATTTTTGTGAATCTAAAAAAAATACTTCCAGAAAATCATATGGTTTTTAAATGTTCATATTTACCTTTCAGTGAAACAAATCAATGCATTTAAAAATGTTTTCCTTCCTAGCGCATTAGTTAAATAGAAATCGATTGGAATGAGTTTCACGATTTAAGCATACTACAAACCCATTCTTTTCCAATTATCATTTTGGTTATTTAACTACACGACTCTATTTCAAAATTTTGCGGTGAATACAGTAGGTTATATCGATATCTGATACACAAGCTCTTCTTCTTACAAGGAAAGAAATCGACCTTCTTTTAAGAACTTCACCAGCAGTACAAAAAACAGATATACCCTACCCATCTCTATAAAAGAAAAAACAATGAATTTCCATCAATGAAGAGCATTGTTTCGTGAATATCGTGAAACTCATGTTCGTGATGAAGGTCATAATAGAAAAGAAAAACATTACAGCCCTCATGTGGAACATCAACTCGATATTGCCCCCAAACAGATATACATGTCAGCTGCTACGCACCTTATTCTCCACTGTGGTAACTGAGCTTCTTTCGTTTGAAACCATAACGCGCTCTGTGAGCTCATTTCAGAGCAGATTCCAATTCTTTATTTGCCGCCTAATCTAACTGAAAGGAAGTCATTTACTTCAAGAATAAATTGCTGCTCCTGTTGTGTTACACTTTTTTTATCTCTTCTGTCTAGATGAAATGTATATTTTCCCATTCTGAAGTTACCAGTTACTGAGAGGATATCTTATTTTAATTTATTTCTCGGAGCGGTTGTTTGTAGTTTGCATTGATTGGTATAAATGAAAAAAAAATAAGAATACTTATTTTTTTTGTAAGTGTAGAAGTCGTACAATTAAAGAAATCTTTTCCAGAGAGATAGAAGGAAATTTTGCACACTTCTTTTTCCCCTTCTCTTCTGTATCCGTTAAAAGAATTGTATAATAAATCGTTTGAATTTAGCACTACATCTATTGTGGATATAAGTTGCTTAAATACAGTATTTTGCTATAGTAATTATTCTTTTGTTTCTCATGAATTAATTTTTAACTTAATAACGTAGATAAAAAATACTTATACATTTTCGAATGCTTAATTTTATAACATAGACATAAATAAGGTGCATTTAAGTAATGGTAATAATTATCTTATTCAACAGACCTCGAAAAAAAGAGAAGTTTAGATAATTTGCGAATGCATTATTTCATATTTTGTATTTAATGCATAATTGCCAGTAAAGTTTTATATTTTCTGTTTAAAATTAATTAGATTATGTATGTCATATATTAGACAACTATTCTAAACAGACGATTATTACAACGCACACCAGATAATTTTTCAATCATGTAACATGAAAGGAAAGAAACAAATCAGAATTTAAGAACTAAATTGCCTCTAAGACTTAAAATAACTAGACGGAAAATGGTGTTATAAAATGGTGAGAAATCTTTCGCAATGCTGCTGCTCTCAAATAAGTAATTTACCATCTTACTTATAAACAAATATTTTTTCTTCGTTTTAAACAACAGTTTTCCAAGAAAGGTTTACAAAAATATGCCGAAAGAAGTCAATTTATGAGTAGAATGTAACACTATTCTTTATAGATATATTCTTTCGAACTGATTTCAGTTCTTACATTTAATCTTCCAAAATTATTATGTCCGAAAAGTTAGAATTTTTTCATCACGATTTGTTGGAACATCTGAGTCTTAACCTCACTTTCCAGATTTACTTTATGCTGTATTTTACTGTAATTAGAGAAACCAGAGATTATAAATTCAATCTTGTATTTTGTGTTGCAATCCTTAAAAACAGGCAATTTTTCTTCGCAGATCAGTAGAACATATTTCCGTGATTATTTATATTTAATCAAGTGAAAAATTAATATAAAAAGTATGATAGGAAAAAAGACATTCTTTCATGAATAGTTTTTCAGAACTGACAACTCATGATAATAACACATTGTACAGCAATTGCCTCTGGTGTTCTAATAAAAGGTTTAAATTTGGGTCAGCCATCTTTTTTTTACTGCCTTGAATGGTAACTGTTTTCCGTTTAGGAAAACTTACCAGATCATTAGTAGCTCCAATCCATTTCGAGCGTGTATCTATTAAGTACCCGCTTCTCTTTTTCTTTAGCAGAATGAATCAATTCAGCCCCATTCCAATTCCAGTCGTACGCGTTTTATTGCGCAGATTACCCCAAAAGGTTCGAATTGCTAGGATTACCAGTGTTCCAATTTCTGCAAATGACCCCCATTTCCACTTTTGTGTAGAAGAATTTTACAAATTTATGTCCATCCCGACTTGCTCGGTTTATCCATTTGAAGGGTACCGGATAGCTTTTGTCTCATAAAATTACTTCGTTCAGTTACGTATTGCTATATCATAAAACAATAAGTCTAATTTAAACGAGAATCTCATATGGCCCTCTTCCCAAATTTTCTTAAGTCATATCTTGAGAAATAGCAAAATATCACTACATAACGTTGCACGATATTTATAAGTCGAAAATAGATCAAAGTTCATTTTTGTAAACTTCTTTTTAATCTATAAACATTTTCATTCTCAAAAAAATAACAATAAACAAATAAATCTCAGAGCATTGCTTTCAATCTTCTGCACAGCGTGGAAACTCAATATTGAATTCCAGGTGAATTTAACAGTATTTATTTTCAAGCCTGAACCGAGCTACGCTAAAAGAGCTTTTCTTTTTAAAATTCGTAACCAAAAATAATCTTTCAAAGGAAGTTTGTTAAGAAAGTTTGCGGGGAAGGCTCGGAGGGGTAGGAAGGGACGCCGAATGACATTCTGGGCCACAGGGTCTCAGAACTTTTGTATTTATTTTTCGAAAGATAGGTTCATGAGATTTAAACCACATGTGCATTTGACGTTAATGTCAAACGAGATGACAGGCATGGAATTCTAAGATTTTAAAGTGAATACGAAGAAGGGAAGGCAGTTTTATGACTTTTCAAATTGAAAAATGCTGCGCATTTTCTCATTCCCGAGTAGCCGTTCGTTTTTTAAATTCTTTAATAACTGACTATTTTGAGTAATCTATTCTGTTTTTTATTATTAAGTGAAGAATCTGATGAAAAAAGACGCGATGTGCAAATAATCTAATATGAAAAAATTTCACAATATATTATCACTATTTCCATAAGATTGAATCCATAATTTTGTTACGAATATTTCGTTTAAAACATGTGCATGCAAGAATTTAGCTGTTCTATTTCTGAATAAATAGAGGTAAACGTAAATTTTCTAAAATAAAGTGATAATTTTAACAACCTTATTGTTTTCATTTCTGACAAGCGTTTTCAGTTAATATTTAAAATAATATCATCGCATATTTTTCTTTCATTGACTTCCTCGCCTTTGTATCAATGACATATGAAAATAATTAAGTTTTCATGTTTATATATCGTTCTTTTACATAAATATTAAGATTTTTTAATTCTGCAAATGAATACATTTAACAAGATCCTAGCTTATAAATAGAAAACTACAGAAAAACCAATTTATTTTTTTATAAATAAGATAAACATTGACATCATTTTGTTCTCAACTGGAGAGATCTTACTACACAAAATGCAACTTCCTATCTTTTACTTTAAAAGGTTAAAATACAACATTATTAAAAGCAGGAAATTTTATGCACATAACTTCAGATACACAACAGAACTTTTAATAATTTCCCATATTATTACTTACTTGATGTAGTTTCTTTGCATTATACACACAACAATGGAACATTTTTACTTTCTCGTATACGAATATAAAAAGAGAAAGTATTGTAATCGTCAAAAATTGAACTCGAGATTTTGACGAGAATCCCCACGTTCAGACCTCGAGTCCGAAAAACACAATTTTAGATATGTCTGTCTGTGAACACGATAACTCGAAAACTATTAGAGCTACGGGGATGAAGTTTGGTATGTGATCTTTACACATAATTTGAGGTTTCTATCAAATGTTGGACAAATCGTCTACGGGAAGTCTGCTTGTCCACAGTCATGTGATCACTATAACTCAAAACTTGAAAGCTAGATGGATAAAATTTGGAACACAGTTTATCATCATGAATGCAGTCCGTCCTAATTTTGGGCCAAATCCTTCAAAGGTTGGCTGTCTGTCGGTCTGTATAATTTACTTTTGAAGATAATCCGTTATCTCCACGCCATGCGTCTGGGAGCAATCTTCTGTGAGCAGGACGGAACGGTACGGAGGTATTCAGATGGCGAATCGTCAGTTTGTCCTTGAAGCCGGTAAGAGCGGAAAATCGGTACGCATCTCTTTGATTTGATTCTTTACCTACATATTTTCAATCACTATAATGAAGCCTTCTGATATGTTGGATTTGGTAACAGTAGATCAATTTTTTTTAGCCACGGGGAAGGGAAGGCACGTTTTGAGGAAATATACGAAGTTTAGGGGAGAACACTCCGCTGGTTTCCTTCCTGTTCATCTCTGTTTTTCACGAAATTTTTATTCCCTCGAATGAAGGAAGGATTATGATTTACCATTAATACGCGCCGAGGGTTTTTGGGTTTCGCCAATAACCGTTTAAATTCGATGAATTTTTTTACCTATAAAAGAATTCTAGCCCATCGCACATGCAAAAAAAAAAAACAAGTTCCGGTCTTTTCAATAATTGGAACATTTTATTTAAGTAAATTGGCTTCAGATTGAAAATTATTTTTTTTTAATATACAAGGGACAAGAATAATTAACATTTGATCTAAAGTCATAAGG
>BGPR01005113.1:65421-81673 GCA_013235015.1 Araneus ventricosus
GAAAGGATTTTGATATTCCTCGCCTGTTTGTTCAATGAAAGAAACAAAAACAGGAAAATATTTGTTTACCTTTATAATATTATTTTAAATGAATATTTGACAATTAAATAAATAAATAGGGCTGACAGTCAGAACATACTTTTCTAAAATTATATAAGTAGCCTGTTTTATGCTAAAGGAGCAGCTTTACTCAATTGCAAAAAAGTTTATTTCACACCGACATTTTCTACATTCCTCAGTAGATGTATTTCATAATTTTGTGGAATATACTAGTTTCCCAACAATTTATATTAAAATTACTTTTAATATCCGAATTATAAGCAAAAGTGCAATTAAACCATCCAGGACTAAGAGAAAGGATGTTGCAGTAATTGGAATGTATGTTTAAGGACTCACAATCTACCTCATTTCCTCCTGAATTAACTTTGTGTGAGTTGTGTGACATTGTATCCTATCTCCTATGAAAACATTTATTTGCGAACTTTTCGGCTTTGTTCCTCTAATCTTTGTTTCAGACTTTGTGTGATAAGTCATATACAGGATCATGCTAGTGTAATGTAAGTGATGTATGATTATCTTTTTGCGTACCAAACTAAGCGTGCGTATCTCATTTCATTTATCCTCTCTTAATATTTTAAACATTGATTTGTTAATATCTAAATTCATTTAAATACATAAAGTAGTTTTGGATATAATTAAATAGAAAAATTCTGTTGATTTTGAACACATATGTATCATAAGAGAATCGTGGTGGTCAGAGTAAAGCTAAAGTGCATTGCACTTAACCATTCGCCTGAAGATGATGATGGAAGCCTCTGAAATAATCAATCTCTTCTAAAATTTCTGATACCAAACCATTGGAAATTTGTTTGATCCCAACGAATTTCACAAGCACTAAGTTAGCCTAATGGACTGCGGCAAAACCAGAACTCAAACCCTTTGTGGGTTTCAATCCCGGTTAAATTCGATGAATTTTTTACCTATAAAGGAATTCTAACATACATCGCACATGCGAAAAAACCTAGTTCAGGTCTTTTCAATAATTGGAAAAAATTTTATTTAAGAAAATTGGTTTCAGATTGAAAATTTAAATTTTTTTTAATATACAAGGGGCAAAGAATAATGCAACATTTGATCTAAAAGTTATACAACTCTCGTAATAATAAATTTGTGGAGATCCATTGATAATTTTTTTTCTCAAGTAATAGTATACAAGAAGTTTCAATTTACTAACCATATATCTACCTGCAGGACAGAATTTCATATACTGATTCATTTTAATGCCATATATAAAAATCTTAGCTTCAAGATTCCATAAATATAACATTACGATGCATATTATCTAGAGAAAACACGAAAAATATTTTTGGAAATAAATTATTATCATTTTTATCAATATTCTAATAGATTATTTTGGTTTGCAATAAACCATTGAAATATATTTCAATCTTTCTAATTTCGTATTGCATTCTTAGAAATATTTAAAATAAGTTTGTATAATTTACTTAATTCATCGTCCTTATTAAATTCGGTATTTGCCGTCCTTAAACCTTTATGTGCTTGTCTATCCCTATATAAAATTTCATTCATCTCAGATATAGTGTATGAAGCTGATTTAATATAGGAATTGAACAATTCCAACTTTTGTATCGTTGTTAAAATTTCATGGAGGTTTCGACATAAAATTACTGAATTTAAATCCCATGCAAATAATTTCCGAAGTAATTGTTTTAACAAAATGGTTTGCCACTGTCTGCTTCAACTCATTTGTTTCAGTCTCCTAGCACCCTGAGACATTTTATGGACAATAATAAACTCAAAATAACACGCTTATATAACTCAGAAATGCATAGCAATGAAATATTTTAACAATTCCTATAATTTAATCACTTAAATGAAAACTGAAATTGAGGTTGGAGAATTTTTTTTTCAAGTTCGTTTTAAATGGTACGATTCAGTTAAAAATTGCTCACTTTTCTTAAGAAATATTCTCCCTCTGTTCTAATTTCCAAGTTACCATTAAATAGCAATATATATAAAACTCAACGTACGTATGTATGAATATATGTTTGTTCCAGCATCACTTCCGAATTGCTAATCCAATTTCAGTGAAACTTGGTACACAGATTCCTCATTAGCCGACTTGAAGTATTGTAGGATTAAATAAGCCCTATCCCAGTCCTTCGGGGCAGGGTGGGGTAATGTCTCCGAAATGCATGTAACAAATAAGCCGAATTCCACGATTGACGATTTTGATAAAACTTGGAACACATGTTCCTTACTATATGACTTGAAATACTGTAGGGGTAAACAAGCCCTAGCACAAGGTTTGGGGAAGGCTGGGGCAGAGTCTCTAAATACATATAACAAACAAGCCGACTGACAAGCTTGACGACTTTGATGAAACTTGGTATACAGGTTTCTCTTTAGTCGGCGTGAAGTACTGTAGGGATAAATAAGCCTTAATCCAGTCCCTCAGGGCAGAGTAGGGGAAAGTCTCCAAAATACATGCTGCTAATAGGCTGATTAACTCTCTTGTCGATTTCGGCGGCTTTGGCGATTTTCATGTAATTTGGTACACACATTTCTAATATTACACAACTAAAAATACTATTGGGGTAAATAAATGTTAATCTAACCCTTCAGAATAGTGAAGGGCAAAATCTTTAAAACACATTTAAAAATGGGCAGATTGGTCCGAAATGCGATACAGTTGGCACAGGTTTGATGTTACAGGTCACATATATTCCTCATAGGCTAAATAAAGTAGTGTATGGATAAATAAATGATAATCCAATTCCTCAGATAAGGGTGAATAGAAATCTTCAATATACATGCAAATATTTGGGACTTTTGACGTGCTGTTGGTTAGGGCTATCGCGATTTTGATAAAATTCGGTACATATGCTTCTCAGTGGCTGATTAAAATACTCTATGGGTAATAAACGCTAACCCAATCCGTGAAGGTAGGGTGGGGTAAGTCTTTTAAATACTATAACAAATGAGTCGATTGACATAAAAATTGATACGGCTAGGGAAATTTTGATGACATAGGTTACATATGTTCCTCAGAGGCTGACTAAAAGTAGTGTATGGAAAAATAGACGCTAATTAAACTCCTCAGAGTAGGGGTGGGGATAAAATCATCAAAATACGTGTAAACCCTTGAGTCGAATGACATGCTGTTGGGTATGGCCAGGGCGGTTTTGAATTATTTTGGCACATATATTTCTTATTAGCCAGCTAAAAATATTGTAGAGGTTAATAAACGCTAACCTAATGTCTGAGGTTAGGGTGAGACAAAGTCGTTTAAGTACATTCGCCAAATTTGATAAGGCTGGTACCATTTAATGAAACTTAATACACACGCTCCTGATAGGCAAAATAAAAGCATTTTAGGGAGAAATAAATACACATCCAGAACTTCAGGTAGGGTGGAGCATAGACGTCGGCCTATTGACACAAAACTCGATACTGCTGGAGCGATTTCGATGAAATTTGGCAAGTTTGCTCCTGATTAACCGAAATGAAGTACTGTTGAGGAAAAGAAGCACTAATAAAATTCTTCAGTTGAGTTTGGAGAAACTTCACTGAATTACACGTAAAAAGTGGGCTGATCGAAATGAAGCTTAATCTGTAGGTTACAATAATTTCGAACTAAAAATATGGAGGCGTGAAATCATTTTTGATTAACCCTTTAGTAAGATAACGACCTATAAGTCATGTAGAAATGTTTATTTAGAATGGCTGGAGCAATTTTGTCGATGAATGTTTCATTAGTTGATTTAGACACTTTAATTGCTGCCAAACTGTTTAACAAGAACAACAACAAAATACTGTCTTTAGAAATGGGCCACCTCTCGCACTCTTCTTGGTTGGTTGAAGGCGAGTCATGGGAAGATATTTATCAAATGGACCAATTAGTATTAAAGTTTTATGTTCTGGGATCCTGAAATATTAAGATGTCCCCCAAAAAACAAAATGGCTAACAATACACGGATTAATTACAATACTCTATATTATGATTTATGATAAATAAATTAAGCTTTTTGTATTATTAATTTACGAATTATTTTATCAAAAAATTAGAAATATTTCCGCAAAAAAGTAATATTAAGAAGGATTTCGTAATTTTTAAAATTTTCTTTCTCTTCAAAAGATTTTGACCTGACTAAGACCGTGCAACGGCGAGTTCTCTGGTGGTATCTCATATTTATTACTACGTTAGAAAAGTTCCAGAGCTTACTATGGAAGAATTAATACAAATAGAACCTTTTTATTCCATGTTTCATTTGATGAAAATAAATACTTTGTGCTACTAAGCATTTTTGCCATTATTAATACAAAGATATTAAAACGAATTGCAATATTCATTTTTCCACTTCCTCCATCACCTTCGTCATGATTACCTTAAGCAAATCCTTCTGAGGAAAAATATTGATATTCGGGAATACGCTAGATGTGAAAATACCGGATGTGATGCTTTTACAGGTGATTTGATACCAGAGAGACCTGTGAGCCGGCGTATTACCGTGTTGGAACACACATGACAAGGCCTTCTCTTCGACGGGAAGCTCTATAAGTGTGCAATCACTAGGTACACTCATGCGCTGTAAGTATTTGAAATGGATAAATTTTGTTCTGGCTAGTTGGTCATATGACGCTCTTTGTTTGTTCTAATAGAAATTGAATAATTTTTTTAAAATTGGAAAATTATTAAAAAAGTTCCAAACTTTTTGAATTTAGTAGTGCATGTCTTACTGTAGTCAATTAAATTTATTCGACTAAATATTACCTCTTATTTCAAAATTATGTTTTATTCTTTGAACGTATATCATAAATTATATCTTATATAAACAAATAATTATTCCCTTTATTTCTGATCCACTGTTGTTCAGGGGTATATTTTTATCTTTTCTCTGAAAGGATAGAGTCAAAATGTATTCTGAATAGAATTATAAAGAAAAAAAGGAAATAAGAAACTTCAAAAATTTTGTTTCAAAACTTTTAAATTGGTGTCTCTCTAGATCTATTTAATCCTTCACTTGAAATTTGGTTCTCTTTCAGTCCCGTCAAACTCTGCATGGAGCTGTCATATCAGAAGGTCGGTTAGATGTCATGTTTTTTCCTCTGGAAAATAAACATAAATTATTGCTCTGTTTCACAAAATATCTTCATACTAAAAATTCTAGAAACAATTTGACTTTTGAAAACAATTGATAATGAGAATTAGCTCTATCGTTTTGTTAACAAATACTAAATAATAATTTTCAATACTCTCTGATAATCTAGCAAGGTACCACAAAATTTTTAAAATACAAAATTTTAGTGTATTGTAAAGGATGCTTTTGTTGAGAGAAAGAAACAGGCTGTAATATGAAAGCTTAGTTATCTTGATAACAAATGCAGTTTTACTTTATTGCTTCTCATATTTAAAAATTTGAGCTGTATGCCTTTCATTAAAATGCAACGAAACAATGAACTGAAACGTAAATTCAAATACTCACTGCATGGGATATAAATGTGGTAG
Organism: Araneus ventricosus; assembly: GCA_013235015.1. Lineage (NCBI taxonomy): Eukaryota > Metazoa > Arthropoda > Arachnida > Araneae > Araneidae > Araneus > Araneus ventricosus. The sequence continues at coordinate 70,952 of BGPR01005113.1, forward strand.
ATGTAATTCTACACTTTTGTACCTAAAACATTTTGATAATAAACTTTATCTCACAAAAATATTTAATTGAAATGTAAACATTTATTTTTGTGCTAACCTGATTGAAAGTGTTCTTTTATTTTTGTAAAGCATATCGAGTTTCAAGTAATTGTACTTAAGTATTATGAGTATACCACATTTCCAGCCTCTTTTAAACATTCTTCCACTTTTGGAAACATTCTCTGATAACATTTAAATCTGACGGAGGCTTTCAGTAAGATTTCTCTACCCATGTTCTCGAATCTTCCACAAAATACTTAATTCTTTGTTCTATGTCAAGTGTGTGAATAAAAGTATTTCAAGATCTTAGAAGGAAGTGTCTTCTACTTTTTAAACCAAAAATTTAATATTCAGCAGAAGTGGCATCTTCTACATATATACATCAAAATGAGAAATAGAATTTGACCCCTACTGTACTGTTGAGCAAAATTATATAAAATTATACCATAAGAGTTCAAAATAATAACCTTAAACTGTATAAAACCACATAAATATTTAAAAATGTCTTAATGTAACTAAACAATAGAAATCAATAATTAAATAATATTACATATATCTAGAAACTTCATAAAAGTATTCAACAGCAACGAAAATTGCAGTCTCACTTTATCTTTAAACTTGATGAGCTAATTATTGTGCAGTATTGTATTTACATTTCTACAGATACTTATTTCCTTTCTAAAGTTCCAAAATAACTGTGTGTCTTCTTATTGCGAAAACAAATTTATACAACATAATCTTCACCGAATATGTAAAAAGCAGAGTTTACAGAATACTTGCAGCATGAAAGGCAACTGACATCAATGTATGGTAGGAATAGCAGCTAATGGCCATCACCAAACAGACCCAACATTCTTATGCAACCGAATATAAAGGGTAGAAGGTCAGAGTAACTGTTCCTTCAAAGCGAAACAAATGCTAGGGCACGCCTTTGTGACATTTAGACTTTCTCATGTTTCAAATAAAGTAGCAAGATCATTACTGAGAAATTTAAAATAATTATAATATTTCTCAATCTTTCAGATGTCCATCATTCTGCCGTTATTACTTCGAAAACTAACTCTTAAACTGACTCTGTGGTGAGAAACATTTATGAAGAGAAGAATAGTGGTATTCTAGAAAAATTCATTTACTGCGATGCATTATCTTATAAGTTCAACAAATAATTAAAGAACATGATGACAGGTAAAGTTAAGACGATTTCTAGTAGAAACGAAAGCTTTAATTCCATTGTGCTGGGTTGAAAACCATTTTTATTAAATGCACTAATATCAGTGTAAGGACCGTTCAAGAATATTGATAGAATTGATTTAAGGATTTTTTATGGAAATTGGAAGTTAAAGGGAAATCATATATTGAGTCAGTTGTAAACAATCAGTATTTGGTTACTAAATTTATATGACATTATGTAACTAAGAATATCTATTGAGACATGGGTCTTCACGGATTAATGAAGTTTTACTCAATGTTTGGACATCATTGCTGACAATATTTTGTTAAAATAATTATAATTGATAGTATAACTTCCTTATTCTGAAATGTAGCAAAAATTTTAAAAAATACAAAATATGGAGGAAAAACTTACAAAAATGCACACTTACCGAATTAGAATTTTCAAATGCATGTATGCCTCCTATTTATAAAGATATGTAGATATTATAAGGACTTTTTTTCTTTTTTAATATCCTTAGGCACATTATGCTTTGCTGTTCCAAATCTTTTGAAAACATAGAAAAATATATAAAAAATTCGCATATGAGTTTAATTTAACAAACTCGCAGATATTTAAATTGAATAAGTATTTTAACCCTGGACATGACGTATCTCTGAGAGTTTAATCGTGGGTCGCGTGTCGCCTGACAAACAACAACTTGATTGGAAAACGGAAAGGAACCATTCCGTAAGAGTAGAGATGTAGGTAGACGCCCCCCCGGAAGGCAATCTTTTCATTAACTAATCTCAAAAGAGAAATAAACTCGCGTGGTGTCCTACAGACGCCCTTGACCTCACCAAGGTTAATATATTCAAATAATAAATGCTCGGCATTTCTTAAGATTAAACAGCATAAACAGTCCTTTATATCTCTGATTTTAGATGTTTTTGTTTGATATTGCTTCTAATTGAAAGTAAAAATAGTATAAACTGCCAATGATTATTATGAATTTTTTTATCAGCAGTGTTTTATTTTTTACTATTTAATATTTCTGAAAGCAAAGTTCAATTATTCCTTAAATGTCAACTACTTTGCTAGTGAATCATGCTGTTCAATCTTCATTCATATGTGAATTAACACCAGTTTTATGAATTAAAAAGACATTTAATTTGTTTACACAGTAGACTTCGCTTAATATGATCGCTCGATCATATTGATGTTACCATTCACTTTATATTATCAAAAATATATGTAATACCGAACCAACGTACTCAAATGTACACAAAATTATTCGCTTAGTGTGATCACTACATCGGTTAATGTTATCAGTTTTGAAGTAGAGAATTGACCGATCACTCATTTTCAACCAGCGTTAAGAATTGACGTTCGTATAATTTCTCGCTCCACTTTTAAAGAAACATCTGGGAGGCACTTCCTCCCACACATTCCAAGAATTTCGGGGTTTATTTTTCTTGACCTCTCTTTGCAGATTGTCCATTTATCAGGCAGATACGTGACCGTCTATAATTTTCATTGAACCTCCTGAAGGTATGCAAAAGGAAGAGTATGAAGAGTGGATGTCCATTGACCAGGACATTCCATTAGCTGCCACAATAACAGACTTCTAAATTTGCAAAGCGTTCTGTGAGCAAGACCAAGCAATAAAATTTGATTTCGAAGAGGACGAATGTGTTGAACACCCTACAACGAACGCCGATATGAGGCAATCTCTTGCTGTTTTGAAACGCGGCGTGCATCATGGTTCAACAAATTTTAAAGAACAATACGATTAGGAACAATATGTAAATGAACTGTTTAGGAATAATTGTCGTCAAGCTATAGTTAATGAATTTTTAATTGTTATCTTTGTGATAATAATTTTGTTATTTTTGTGGGGTTTTTTTTCTTCTTTTCCTTTGATGTGATAAAATCAATCTGTTAATGTTATCAAAATTCTTAAGTCCCGAAGTGATCATTCAGCGGAGTCTCCTGTGGTTAATTTTAAATACTTTAGAATGAAATTTAAAATTTTTAATGGAAGCTTTAAAACCTCATACAACTCTGATTAGATAAAACTCCAATGAATATTTGAATTAGTAGTTTTTTGTTTCGTTCGTAATCTGCGTTGAGTTTAAGAAGAAAAAAATTAAGTTAATTTTTTTTATTTCTTCGTTATTTAACAATAATTTCAAATCTTCTTCCATTGAAATATCATTTGTGCCCATGTTCAGATTCCAAAATGCGTTAACGTTTTTACACATTCAATTTCAAGTAATAGAAGTCTGGCTGATACATTATCTGAAAGAAAAATAAATAAGCAAAAGATTAATTTTCTGATTTTTAGTCACATTCTTCTCTTGGCTGTCTGCGAACGCCATTAAGCTTAGGCCATGGATCTTCATATATATTGTAACTCTGCAGAAGGAAACTAGAAATATAGACAAGAAAGTATTCCAACGACTTCATACTTTTTCAGTATCTCAGTAAAGCAATGCCCTATTTTATACTTGAAATATAAAAGAAGTTGGAGAATTTTTTTCATATCATTGCTTTGCTATACTTTCTGCTAAAGAAATTTAATACTCATTGCTTATTTTGCTATTTTCTTGCATTTATCTTCTAAAGCTGAAGAGATGTTTATAGATTCAACCTCTCCCACAAGAAGGTACCAGGAGTACCTGGCTAAGAACCCACAGCATGTGTATGTGGTTTCTCGCTCCCCTAGTGTGTATAATAATGGTATGGCGTTGAGTTGCTCCAGGCCAATAACGGGTCTTACATCCTCTGAGAAGGGTTGGGTTGAGGTGGTTGATGACCATTAAACCTCAATCCTCAGTTCTTGTATTAACGTCCTGACGGCTATCATTGTTGAGGTACCATCTTGTATCAATGTCCTGACGGCTATCATTGTTGAGGCACCATATGCTACGGCAGGGCAGAAGTAACTCTTAGCTGGTTACAGTGACAGCCTTTATTGTTTGTACATAATACAACACAGTACTACACGCCTGACTATGGATTTTATCATCCTTGTAAATTTAATTAGAGTTCTTCGTTCGTATCTCTAAGTTCTTATGCAAATTTTGATCCACCACATTCCGAGTTTTCAGGAAAAGAAATTTGATCTTATACCTAATCAGAAATTATAATATCCAATTCTAATTTCTCATTTTAATTTATTATTCATAAATTTCCTCCATTTTTCTTAGTAACATATTCATATTTTATCCAACATTTTCCTAGAAATGTTGCAATGGGCTAATGTCTTTAACAAATACTTGTTTAATATTCTTACAGCCTTTTTTCTTAATATAAATTTCTCGATTATTTCCATCTTGATAAAGAACTGGAATTGTAAATTCCAGAATTGCATGGAAAAACACATCGTGATAAATACTGAGGACACAAGAAAATTCGTCATAGGCAATTTTAATGGACAGTGGAATGTACTACATAGATTAATAAACTTCTAATAATCATCAATTTCATTTTAATTCGCATGCTTTAAAATTTTATTTAGGATTTAATAAGGATTAAACTAAGAAATGAGATTTTAGAAAATATAAAAATGAAACAGAAATTGCTTTTTCTGGTAAGTTTTATAATCGTATGGTATTTTAAGTTCATAAATTGAATTAAAATACTGATATACTTTTAGCTTCTTAAGAATGAATTGCCTAGAAAAAGAATCGAGCACGATGCAACAAATATATTGCTGCAAAAAATGTAATGTCACTTTCCTGCCTGACTAGTCTCATGTTTAGGAAGAGTGTTTTAAAAGGGTAAGTATGGGATGTTGACAGATTCGACGACTTTGGCGACAAATCGATGATTAGAGAAAATGCAACCCTTTTCTCGATATCTCTATTAGGAACTAAAATAAGCTTGAATTTACGAGAAAACTCCATGTAACGTCACTGCCTGTTGGGGAGAGTATATAAGGGCCACGCTTGGATGAGAGAGTGGAGTGTTGATCCACTGGAACGACTTCGGAGTTTCGTTTGCAGTGCGAGCTAGAAAGCTGGTGAGCTGAGCGCTATTGAAAGTACTGTTATTGATGATTTTCTGACTGTCTGTGCTTCTAAATCTCAAAGTACTGAACTGATATTACCTGTGAATTCTTGTCTGTCTGCGTTGCTAATCCATGGAAGATCTATTGTTTCCTGTTACCTGTGCTTCGTGTTTTCATGTATAATTGTGAATAAACCTTCATTCTCCATTATCCTGCTTGTTGGACTGCTTACATCATACACCCACAGAACGATTTTTGTAACAATATTGATTTCAGAATTCAAGAAGAATGTGAGTGCAGATTAATACACTATAAGACGTTCTTTTCTTTAAAATACACGTGAATACCTCACCAACATTTATTTTACTTTCTCATAATCTCTCATAGAATTTATTTTAAGACTAGAATCGCGGAAGTATTTTTTTTGAAAATTAGAGTTGAACCACAGATAAAATTCCGCTTCTACCTAATTTCACTCTTTGCAGTAATCTTTATAAAAACCAAAACAATTTATAATCTATATCCTGCACGCAAATGCAACTTTTCTGTAAGCACAAAAGTTATGAATGATAAGACTGGGTTCTTTTTTTCAGAATAACAAAAACATGGAAGATTAATTTCAAACCACGAAACTTAATTTAAGGAAAACCGCCTTCAAATTTTAACAGATTGAAAAAATTCTATTCTAGCTTTTTTTTATAATAATTTAGGAATTAAACTAAGTAAAGAAAAGTAAATCTGAAATAAAAAAAACAGCTTAATAAACAAAAAAATAAACTTAAATAAGGAAACTCGTATGCTTCTGAGACACAAATATAATTCACAGTTAAGAATTTGGGGCATAAACTAATAATGAAATACCAAAAATGTCAAGTTATATTTTCAGAAAGAGAATTTGAAAAGTTACAAAATATCTGGTTGATATCTTTTATAACTACGCTTCAGAATTTCACTCTTTTAATTACAGAAATAAAATATTACTCATATTTCAATTCAAACTGTTTATTTTTCTGCACTTTTTTAAACCTAAAATGATATTAGAATTCGTATTTAATATTGCATTTGCATGTATAAAAGAGAAGGCATATTTTCGTTCCGGTAAAATTTATGTTTCAAATTTCTGTGCTAAACAATTTTTAATAAAATTAAAATGTACTTCTGTTACAAGCAATGATCTAAAAATGGCATTTTAACAAATATACATTTTTTGTATAAAAATAATAAGGAAGACTATTAGTGGATAAAAATTTAAACACACAATTAAAACAGGTTGTTTAACAAAAAAATTACCAACAATTTTATTCCAATTAGCTTACTTTGGTCTCAGTTCAGTGGCAAAGAAACTGTGTGTTAAACACCGCTGATTTCTGATAATTTCGAAAAAGTGGAAGATGAAAATGTGATGCAGAATTTCAATAGTATGATTTTATTTTTAACATTGTGTTAAAAATAAGTAAGTAACTTAATAAGTAACATGGTAACTTAAATAAGTAACATGGTACGCAAGTGTTTGCAATTTTAAGGGTGTTGCTGACATCATCAAATAGCTAATAAAAATGATCAAGCAGTACTAGAATTAGAAATGATCATTACTTTAGACCATAGCATTTTATTAGTAAAACTGAATATCAAATACGATAAAGTAATTTTGAAATCTACAATTACTCCTTCAGTCAATAGAAAATTCTTTTCGTGCCAGAAATATTTCTTGAGGCGAGATATAATGTTTAAAATTACTATTTAACACAGCATTTCCATTGTTTCGTCGTTCTGTGAAAATGACTTAGTTAATTAAAGTCTTTTGTTAATGTAACCGCATCAAATAATATCCAGATATTTTTCTCTAAGGAGAATTGTTTTACTGATTAAAAGCTGTTTTTGTTTTCAAAAATAAAATAGCAAATACTTTTTTCCCTTATCTATAAGAGATCCATGTGAAACAAAACAGTCAATGATTTTTTTTCTTAAAGTGTCTTTAAATAGCAGATCATTCAGCAAACGACATTATTGCTATAGCAAATTTACATAATGCGTTATCGTCATACATATAATATGTTCCTTTGAATAGCAGTGCATTCTGAAATCGTATTTTATAAAATAATTTCCTTTTCCGAAACTTTTTTCTTCTTTATTATAAACCTATTTCCGATTTCTTCATGGTATGCCCATTTAAAATTTGAAAAAAAGTTATCCATAATATATATCGAATTAATTGTCCTTAAATGCCCACTAACTTTTTAGGAAACAAACACACTCGAATAAAGTGAGCATTTACCTCTCATTCTGCAAAAGCAATTTTAGTAAGTTCTCTTAGAATGTAAGATCTACCCACGAAAGCTTTCGGTTCAACTAAATCGTTGGATTCAGAGACTAAGCGATAGAGCCGTAGTTAATTTTATTCACTGTGCCGTAAATTAGGGGTCTGCTGAACTCTTAAGATGGTTGAATCCTTAAGATTTCTCTTTCTGCTCCAAGTGATAGATAAGTAATTGGAGACCTTACGTAGTACAAACACTGAGATTTGGACTTCAATGGTCTTAATTTAGAAGGATGAAATATTCAATAAATTATCCTTGTCATTTATAGGAATTAGAGTAATAAAGTTATATATTTCAGAACTCATTCCCTACTTTTCTAAACAAATATTTAGAGTTTATACGTATTTGGTCTGTTGCTCTATTTTGAGTATTAAATTCGAAGTTTCGGCCTAAAAATAGAACCAATGTTTTTCTGAATATTATCCATTAAGGGCATGATTTCATAACATGGATTGTAGTGTTTATTTGGTTAGTGCCTAGTTAAAATCAAGCCCTAAAGTATATATTAAATTAATAATACAGTGGCTTATAAAAATGTCAATAAATTAAATTAAAGTTTTCAAATTGCCAATCCTTTTGCCATTAAATTCGCTAATCATTTTCAATTAATTAAAAATGCCAAGTAGAAATGAAACTTTTATGTATTTATTTAAGTGCCTAAAATTGTAGTATCACTGTTTAATGAATTTCAATCATGGAAAATCTGTCAACTATTTTCCCCTCTTTTTATAATACCATAAGCAGATTTCTATATTCTAGATTAACACACGCAGAAATAATGTCTGTTTTTCAGAAGTATTCGGATGTCCATGTTTATAAACAGTTATTTACAGTTTAGCAGAAGAATAATTCATGCACTTTTTTTTTTTTTTGATTAAATATGTTTCAATTACAAGATTCTTTTGTTCTCTCCCAAGAGTCTTTGCTGTTCTTTTTCAGTTTTAATTATTTTTCAATTAAATATCGCACTTTTTTAGATATAGGACTGAACACACATTCTCCTAATTTTCTCCTCTTCCGTAATAGGGGCAAGATGAGAGAATTAGATGACAGAGGATAAATTCAAAGAAAATATAATTAATCACAATTTTCAAATGAATTATTGATACTTCCTTTGAATTTATGATAACCATTTGTTTCGAATAAACAGCATTACAAAAAATGATTTTTTTTGTGTATATTAGAAAAAAACGTTATAATATGCAGCGCGTTATGTAAGAAATTTTTTCTCACTTATTACGATGAGTGATGCGAATATCACTTCAACTATTGTTGCATGCTCTCAAATTTCACGTTAGCAAGAGAACTTTTCATCTCACAAGCAATCTTATGATGGGATTATAATCCGAATAATTGTGTGTATAATTTCTACAGGACTTTTAGAAGATATCTTCAACCCCGAACTTATAGAACCTAAAGAATTTTGAAAATATGTCTAGGGTTCCGAGGAAAGAGTACACATCAATGTTTTTCCCATTCATATAAATATTTCTGATGAATTTTATACAAGGAGACTTTGATCAGGCAAGTTTTATAACTTTCTTACATATAAGGTCTAGCCTTAAACATTCTTTCATGTCTTTTACCATTAAGGAAACTATATTTTCATTCAAGTATATTCTTTACAGGAAGACGCCAGGGATAAATTTTGATTTGATTTAGATTTGATATTATGGTTTAAAATGTTTAATTTCTTTTTGCTGTAACTCTCAGTATTATATCTGTATTACATTAAAAATGTTCCAAATCGACGTAGCAGTTTCTGATTAAGGGGAAAAACAACATAATGAATTCTGTTAAGTAATATAGATATAAAATTAATGCAGTTTGGGAAAAACGGAAATTATGCGGCTAGCACAGAATGCATTCTACCAATATATGACTAATATGTGTGAGACAGTTACTTCGTAAACACTTTGGAGACATGATACTGATTATAATTTACAATCATTTTTTTCTAAAAGAAAGTAAGCACATTTTATAATATTTCTTGAATAAAATAAGCCGGAGAATTTTCGGAAAATAAACAGTGCTGCAAAATGAAATTTTATTACAGTAGGTGTTAAATATTATTTATGGCTTTTAAACCAATACACGCTTCAAAAGTTCAACATAACTTACGATTTTGTTTTCGCAAGAACCATTAAAATAAGCAGAAAGAGACATTATATCAGCCTGTGTTTCTTTTAAGTTACACACATTTACTAATTTGAAACTGTCAAGGGAATCGAGATTTTTGTATTCTGCTTTCAATTAATGAATTTTTTAAAAGGTTTACCTTTAAGATTAATACCATTTTGGAATCAATTTAGCAAAATTCAGAGAGATATTTCTACTGTGCCATCTTTTTGTCCTGCCATTCCATTTAAATCACAATTTATATTAAAAAGAAAGTATAACAGTCTCCTTTGCTATTGTCATATGTTATATAAGTATTCATTATTAATACTGGACAAAATAATTTTTTACAGATAGGTTCGGCAACTTTTGATTTATATTATTAAACCAAATCTTAGTCAAAAGGAGTTTATAGCTTTAGATCTAGTTATTTATCACCAAACTTTGCACACCACTGCGCTACAATGCTGACAACATTGATTATCATGTTCTTTCAAATAAAAATTTTCTTTGCCACAAATATTGAGCACTTGTTAACTTTAAACTCTGTTGAATACCAATCATTATATATGAATATCATTATATATATTATTTAAAAATGAGATATTTACTGTGTGCAAAATGGGAAAATTCATTTTTTTTAAATCACGCTGCAGGTGTTGAACATATATGGCACATCTGTTGTTATATTATTAAATCCCCTTAAAATTCAGTTTGTTACTTCTGAAATATTTTCATGCATACAAAATCCTTTTCAGTATTATTCTGCTAAAGATAACGGATATGCCATTCGTATTGGTACCTACCGCAATATAACTAGATCTACAGTTGTTGAAAATACGGTTATAATCAATTGTCCTGTTATTCATCATGTACTGAATGAAATAAACGCTTTCTACGCAATAAATTTACAGGAGTACAGTATTAATTTAATTTCATTGTATTAAAAAGGGTTTACTTTAGCTCCATGCATTTTTTATTGTTTTCTTCTGTAAGTGAGAAGTTACGTATATTAGATTTTTTAAAATAATAAATTAGAATATCGAAAGGAAACGCTTCATATATGAATTAATTTTAATTCA
>BGPR01005113.1:81683-99185 GCA_013235015.1 Araneus ventricosus
AATTTCTCAATCATTCATTGAATCTTTAATAAATTTCGGCTATCGATAACTGCCTATTTTGCTCACATATTCAATTAATTGTTATTAATATAACGGGGCCTTTCGGTCTACTTTAAGCCGAATCCAACGAAATGATTTATTTAGATTTTTTTAAAAACAAAACTAAGGTAGCGACAGAGAATCACTGGAAAAAGAGCCAGGTCGTTAGTAAAGACGGTCGCCAGAATTATTTAAAATCGGTCGTCTGAAATAATACTTTTCACATAAATTCTTCAGGCATGATCTTTACTGCTTTTGACTGAGGTGTCATAGATTAGATTAGCTTACGCTCTGAAACTGAATTTCGGCGTTCAGTTTTAAGCTCGAAAGATTATTTTTCTCGAGGTGTGACTAAGAGTGTCGAATTTAGCTTTAGAAAACTTCGAAATTTGATTTTTGAAATTCTGAGTTTTAAACTTTCTTAAAAATTGAAGTTTAAATTTAAAGCTTAAAAATGCCTGGAACGTAAGAAGCCCTTTTAAACATGGTGCATATTATGATCATTGTTAACCCCTTAACTGCCACGCTCCCCAGTCCCACCATTATTCGCAAAGCAGCGTAGTGAAGCACTCCTCCCTATCACCCTCCTCCTCCTGAGGAAAAAAATCCCTCCCCCCTCTAATTTTAAGAAATGGTCACGGCTCACGCAAACACCCGTTCAAGGTCAGTTGAATGCAGCGGGCGTGTTTATACGTATAATTACAGCTTAAAAGGAAGGTATTTTGCAATGGCGTATAAATACGGCTGTGACAGTTAACGCATCGACTGCTTGTGGCGTACATATACAACCGTGGCAGTTGAGTAGTTTAGGCTGTTATTAAAAATCGAAACACCATTTGTGACAGTTTTGAAAATTGCTATTGGAAGAAAAAATGGAATTGAAATTGATTTCAAAACTTTGATGAAGAAACATTCTACACTAACATTTGATATAAAACTGCACGGAATATAATATGAAGCTTTAATTATTGGAATATATATAAAAGAGAAAGTCATTCACATCAACGAATCTCCCAAACCAAAATTGAAATTTGCTTCTTGGGTAGTAGGTGCTCACTAAGAAAGGATTTTTCGAAATTTTAATTAGAACATTAACTAATTAAAAATTATTTTAAATTTTTCGTTTTTCCTCAATAACTTCGGTGCATATTATTGTACAAAATCCATTGTAACATTTTTTAATGTTAAAAAAATATATTTTCAATTATACCAATTCCATTTCCTTGTGGCATTCAGTTTAATTTTAAATAATTTTTGAAAATGTTTTCGAACACAATTTCTAGCAATGCTTTCATTGTTCTTAAGTGCACGAATTTCTTTTTTCTTCTCTGTTCTTTTAGGAATATTTTCAAATTCTTTTGCAACTAATCCATATAAACATATAGATTAACTGGAATAATTTCAACCTTTTTCTTTTTTTCAAATTCTGGTTTTCAAAATCCTCTTAACCCGACCAATAAAGCTGGATATTCTAACTAAACCCGTATTGTACGAAGCAGTGAAAAAATGTATATTTAAAAAAATCTTAAATATCTGTTTCTCTAAGCCTATCAATAAACATAAAAGTAAAAAAACTTACCAAACTTTTATTAGTTTAGTCGGTACAGCCTGTCCTAAAAATGCGACAATGGTACAGTTCACTGCTATTAGTCCTTACTTAAATGGAAGAGGAGAAAGCACCATAAGCAGTGGTTTTGCTGCACAGAGTTTAAGCTAGTATCTTCTTTGTCGGTTTTCTGGGTTTTTTACAATGACAAGTGCATTTTTAGCAGAGTGTTGACGCCTGTATTACTTGTAGAGTTGTCATCTTTGGAATGCAACAGAGAAAAAAAAGACTTTCTCCATTACTAACTGTTGCGGGTTAGGTAGTAATGCATTATAATGGGCCCGTTATGCTCGTATTAATATAAAATATAAGTATTAATTAATATAAAATATAAATTAATATAAAATATTAGAAATCAATTATTATTATAAAATATCAATTGATGTAAAATATTACACGAATTTCTTTAAAATCCTTTCTGTTCTGAATTCTAGGTGATTGCAAATATGAGGCACAAAAATGAACATTGGTGGTCTTAACATAGATGTATTGAAAAACCTATATTGTACTTAGTTTAATCAGAATCAAGTTAAACTTATTTCATATTGTCGCTGCTCTATCAAAAGGTCGTATGTCAGAAACGACATCCAGCCAAGCATAAGACATTTCTGTGTAGTAGTTGGAAACACTAGCGACATGTGTTATTTCGTGAAAACATAAACAATAATCACATGCATCAATTTGAGACAAAATATAGTTAAGGTATCCGACTGGTTTAAAATGAAGTTTCTGATGAAATTATCAAAAATATTTTATGACTTAATTTTGTAGCCTGTTTAACCAGCTTTCTAAAACTGTCTCACTTTTTACTCTACATGAATTACAAATGGAGTTACAGCTGTTTTATTACCGAACTGTAAGCATTATTTTATGTTGCATGAAAACTTTAAATGTGTTTTCTGAGAAATGATATTTTTGAGGAAAACTGACTACCGTAACAATGATTTCTCAAAAAATTATTCAAGTATTGATATGAAATTTTCTGAGATTGTTTTCTGTAATATGCTTGATGTTTTCTTCTGAAAACTAAGGTCAATTTTGAAATCAAGTATTATTTTTAAGTGCTTAAAAATAAACGAAAAGCAATTTTTATGAAAAATTACCAATTTAGTAACTATGTTCAGCTATATCTCAAAACTATTTTGAAGTACATGAAATATTTTAGAGCATAACACAGATAACTGTCATAAAAATGTACTCCTGCAAGGATTTATGCATATTTAGAATATGATTTTGTCTATGGCTGTTAGCGTAAGGCAAATATTTTAGTCATTTTTCTTCAAATTTTTCAGTTTTTTAAAAAAATATTATTTTGAAAGTCTAATTTTGCAATATTTTCATAGTTTTAAAACATATGCAGATGAAAAATAGCATTAAATATATATATATATATAAGTTATTTTTCAATAAAATGTCTCCGAACACAGTCGGATACCTTAACGTATGCAAATATTTTGCATCAATAAAATATTTAGGCAAAGTTGATGTACGACAATTTTATATGAAAGTGAAGATTTGGATTCTTAAAGAAATGTCTTTAGAAATATTTGTATAAATCTAATATTTATACGAGACATTAATTGGATTTGCACGTCATATACTTCTTATATCAACTCACTATCCGAATTAAATAATACGAATGGTGAGTGAATACTTACCAAAGCACTGTGCTATAATTCACAAATTTTCCTACAAATTCAGTTTTGATCCCGAATCATCCCATGGAACTCCTCATTTCACTGTATATTGAAGTTATACAAAATCATTAATGGATGCTACTTCAAAAAAAGACAGTTAATGTTAATGAAATTAATATAATGTGAAAAAATAAATGAATGTAATTAACGTGATATTTTGAAATCAAAAATTTATTTCTCTGAACTACTAGAATTTACTTCGCCCTTCGCAAAATGTTAGTAGAGAGATATTTGCTGGTAGTAAGACGAAGCGACTTGCTTAGATACAACAAAACAGAATAAATGGTCACTAAAGAAATGATTACTAATGACTTCTATCATACATATCTGAAAAAATCTAGATAAAATTAAAAAATAAAATCATCAGTGTGCTTTTCCTGCTTTGTTGTTCAAACGCTTTATTTTCAAGGAAGCTCATGATGATGATTATTATCCGATATTCATCTTCTGTAAATTTCAGCTAAAAACATTTCTTCTTCGTTTGCATTTATATTTCAGGAGAGGGTTTTCTGTATATTGCTAGTTGCTAAATTTTCATAATCACTGCAACAAAATATTCCAAATAAAAGCAACACATCTTCTTACAAGAATAGTTCATGTCTAAAATACAGTGCCAATTAAAATCGGGCATCTTCTTAACGAAATGATTTCAACAATATATTTCCAAAAGGGGTGCAAATAAAAGGTTTTCATTGCTTAAGCATCCTTCCTTTAGGAGTTAATGAATAACACTTTGAGAAACAGTTTTCTAGAGTGATAGGTGTAATTTTATTAATTTAGTTTCTTTTATTTGCGGTGTGTATGAGGATGTATGTGTTCAGAAAACTCTTGGATTTCGAATATTAGGTTAAAATATAATACATGAAACATGTTTCTTTATCAAAAATATACAGGGTGTCCCAAAAAATTGGGAAAAGCATTTATTTCCTTAAATATTGCAACCAGACATATACTTCTAATTACAAAATTTCATCAAATAAGATGGAAATATATATGAAAACATTTTGGCTTCTGTGGAGTTTGTAAATATAAACTTTAAAAATATTTATATTGTCCCCATAGAGTAAAAGAGTCAATGAAAAAAAAATGTTCCTCTTACACTTATCTATAAACACTTACTATATCTATAAACTAAGTTTCACAATTCTATCTGCCAATGTTTGTGCAGTCAAAAATTTAATGCAATTTTGTGCAAAAAAATAATTCTGCAAACTTTTGCAGAGTATTATTTTATTTCTAAATTTAAAAGCACTTGTCACAAATTTAAATGTTGATATTTATTGCAGAAATACAAATTTATTCAGCACAGAAAAACCGAGAAATACAAACATTTATCTAGTAGCACATCATCCAATCACGATGAGTTGATAAAATTGGCTCTTCACGCATACTGTTACTTAGTTTCATTGGTCGATAGTTGCAACTATCGACTTTATAAAGGAGAGAACGGACTATAGAAAGTGAAAATTTAAGGTATCACGAAAAAGTAGCCTAATACCGAACAAGAATATTAAATTATTTGCCCTCATTGGTCTTCGTATTATTAAGCTACACCTGAAGGCAGTGGCAACTCGTCGTTTAGGGCTACAGAGTTGGAAAACCCACTAAACGTATTTTTAAAATTCGCATTTTGGATTTTGGTAGTATTTTCTTACGTTTCCAGTCTGAGAGTTCGATGATCAACTAAAATGGAAAAAGAATTAAAACAAGAAGAAGACAGAAAGTAAATCAACTGGTATTACAAACATAAGGTGGGGCTGCAGCCATATACTTTTTTTAAAAAATTCGCTAATTGCGCACAATTAAGTGTATTAAGGTCAAAGGCGAGAAGCTATTTTTTCTGTCTTTGAGCTTAACCAGAACCGGATTTCCGGATGCTCCTGTTCGACGTTCTCCAACTAATGCTGTTTTTTCCTTACCCCCCCCCCTTACAATCCCAATCCAAAATCCGATTTTTCTTTTATTGGATGTTTTCAGGTTTCGGATTCACTTTCATAATGCCTCGACGGGAAATTCGCTTGTTAGTACTTAGTCGCTTTCGTTAGTTAGAAGTCACTTGCCGAAAAAGATACAGTGGCAATTTTCTCAAACGCAATTTCGATAATTACATTTACAAACTTGGACTATTGAAAGGTAAAAGTTATTTTTTTGAAGTATTTCAACTGTATTCTATTAATATTTTTTAGCGCTGCTTGTTTCTGAACAGATGGGCTGCCACTACTTTGACAGCTGTCGAGGGAGCACAATTTTTATTTTTTTTAAGAATATAATATCATACTTGGACCTACCTGTAAATACTATTATAGTATAAATTTTAAAAATATTATAAAGATCGATACTGATAAACCGTAGAACTTCTTCAAAATCATGTGCTATTACAACTAAGGTTGTTAATTTCCATTGACCGAGTGAAGCGTGATCCAGCTGAAACAGGACTGTTCGGCCTTTAGTGTATTTGCTTGCAAATTTGTTTATTACACAATCCCAAACAAAAGCATTGTCCGATTTCTCGGATTTCGAGAGAAAGATCCTTGAAATTATTTAAAATGCAAATTGTAAAGATTTTTCTGTTTCCAGAAGGAAGATGTTTTAGTGGTTTCAGTGTTTAGATAGTCAATTACGATTTCGACACCATTAAACATTTAAGTCATTTTAGTAACATCAAATGTTTAATTGTAACTTTGTTAAAACGAATAAAAGCAGAGAGTTGTGTAAATAATTCGCATTCAAACAATAAATGGCTAAACATTTAAAGATTGCGATGAAAACTATTTCTGATTTTTTACTTATTTATTGTTTGCTTGTTTGGATGCCACATTTACTGCTCACAGAACTACTATTTAATAAAAATACGAGAATAAAAACTTTAGCTTAATTATTCTTGCTTTACTTTAAAAAAATTCTACAATAATAACATACTTTTGAATCACAAATTCATCCTTTCTTTAATACCTGAAACACAAAGTTGCAATGCACTGTTCCTTAAGACCAACAGGTCAGTAACCTGTTAGAAATTAATCGTTCAAAGTACCTAGATCCACCCGTCTACACCATGAGTGTAAACATTGTTATAAACAGTTATTTTAGCGAGATTAACATTTAGTCTATTCACGCCTCGATTAAAAGTTGACGGAAGATGGAACTTTCACAGTCTTATGGCTGAAAGAAGTCTATACTCGCAGGACGTCAACGAGCAGGACCTCATCATAACAACACTGCTTTTCAGTGAATAACGCCACTGCAGCGTGAATGTAAGTAACCCGACAGTTTATTATCCGAAGTGCTTTAAGGTGCATCAATTCAATTTCGGAACTTATCTTCTAATTTTATGGCGAACGAATGGCTATTTTCCTGCCAAAGTAATCCAGTTGGAATAAAGGCACACAGGTCTTAATGAAGACTGCATTTATTATATATATATATATTTAAAGCAGTTAAAACTCACATATATAAACAAGTTTCATTATTTATTCATTAAACGATACAGTGTTTTTATAATCAAACTCTCGCCTTCAGTTCAATGCTTTGAAATCCAAGAAAATTACAATATTTAATTGCGTCACTTACCGACGTTGGATAGTTTAAAAAGTAATCTCGACTGTTGTCGAATAAAGAAGGCTGTTTGTTTTACTTCCGAAAAAAGCGGTTTTCAATTGAAGCAATTTTTTCCCTCTCCTTTTCTCATTGATTTCTGAAACTTCATGCATACCTAATTTTCTTTCGTTATCCTGTTCTACGTGTTATATTTCTGAGATGAACGGATACGTAAATTTAAAATTACGCCATGGCTGTTCAAATCATTAGTGAACTGATGAGATCTCAGCATTAGATAATTTCTCTAGTCTTAACATAAGATAAACTAATTAGAGACCTCACCATAAATGTGATCGTATAGTATTTTATACATTAAATGGGACTGTCAGATAAGTTGTAACTTCACTGAAAGAATTACACTTAAGTTAAACTAAATGTTTAATAAATTTTTAAATTAAATGTACAAATATTCGTACATCCATTACATTAAATAAAACAAATTAATTAATCACTAAGTTAAACTGTACAAACAAATAATAGAAGAACAAAGTAAAAATCATTTCAACGAATTAAATCTAAGAACCAAATCACCGGGAGGCGACATATAGCTACCGGGATCCTCCAAGACGCTCAGCACAGACAAAATGAAAAAAAACAGTGAATGTCTCTCTGCGACCCTCCTTTTCCCAGAAGACCCGGGATGGGATTACAGGTTACGGGTTCGCACCAGATCTCCAAGGAGTTACCAAATTTCTCATCTTAATGCCCCGAATGGCGGTTTCATCGGAAGCGGTGTTTCATCCCTCCCCTCCATCAAAATCGCAAGTCCTCCAAGATTCTGAACAAGCATGATTGTCACCTGCCTGTGGCACATATTATCTGGAATAAAATACTGAAAAAGTTTAAAGATCTATAACAAGTTCAAGAAGTCTCCTCAGTATAAAGCCTGCACTCGCACGAGTTCTGCCATCAGCTGTTGACAAGTCCTTTAATACGTGCACCTACGTAGAACGTTCAAGGAACACCAATACACCTGCAATGAAAGTAAGTTTGAAGAACTGGTGGTAGAAATGTGTACACTCATAAAGAGAACAGCCATGATGAAGCATTGATGACGAGCACTGGCCTGTCTGGTCTGAACTGTTTCCAGGATGCGTTAATGTGAGATTCTAGGGAGTATCGTAGTCTAAACAAGGAAGGCGGTTGATGATACAGACTGGAAAGGACGCTGCGATGACACTCGACTGTGGCATAGGGCAGCAACGCTATTGGTGAGATGTGGTGATCCTGAGAGATCTTTTGTCGTGGAAAAGGAACACAGTAGAAGTTACTTTTGCTTATTTTCCCGATACTGTTTCTAGGAAGCAGATCCTCTTCGAATTTTTGGAAGTGGAGCTATGTCTGGATTAGGGTGGGCCGAAATATGCTAAGGTTTTTTTCTCGAAATTGGTTTTGGCATAGTAAGCAAAAGTTGCGTAATGGGCCAGTTAAAACTCACGAAAACTTTCTTCGATATTGCTCAATATTTAGCCGCGCCCCTTTGACAATGAAAAACAGAAAAAAAAGAGAAAAATCGTTTTCTGTGAAAAAATATATTTTGAAAAAAAATCCACAATTTTTACTGGCACACCATTAAAATGTTACATAATGGGTCAGTTAGAACCCACAAAAAATTTATCAATTTCTCTCAATATTTAACCGGGCCTCTCTGACATTAAAAATTGGATAAAAATGAAAAAAAAAACAATTTCGGATTTTCTAAAAAACTGTACTAATTTTTCGAAATTAGTATTGACATTAATTGATTAATTAAATAGTACTAAAAATAATAATGATTCTATAATTATTACGTAATTTAACTTTTTTGTTCAATTCTTTTACGAAATTAATACTAGCATATTTTTTCTTGAATTACATGCAGACAGAATACAGATTAGAACAAAAATCTACAAATTCGAAATGCATATAATAGTACCTCATGCATATTAAATGTTATGTGTTAGAATAATATTATCCCTTGTTGTCAGACGTTGGAAGTTCTTTCCTTGCTTGAAGTTTGGCACGAATATATCCATCTCTTACAGTCTTACCACAAACTTTCATTTGAGCTTCAGATATTAGTTTAATACATCGTTTAACAGATTACGTGTGACATGGAAATTCCTCGAAAGTTAGTGCAGGAAACTATTCTTCTTTGCACATTTCTTTCAAGTCTTTCTCCTTTATATGCATTGTAAGAGGTGGCTCTGTTACAACACAGTTTGACCAATCAATATAATCGGCTGCTTCGAAATGGAGTTTAGGAAGCTTGAAAAAAACGGAATCCACCCGAGTTCTTCGACTTCTCATGTCTGGAGCCGAGAATACGCCTAACTGCTAATTTCCAGATGTGTTTTCTAAAATTATGTAGCGTTGTTAATAATAGGTGTTGGGGATGCGCAAAATATGCATTGTTTGAGAATACTTTGTAAATAATTTGAATAACGTTGTCTGGAAGGTGCCTTGCAAGGGAAATCATTTTCCAGAAATGTTGGGCACCATACTGGA
Source organism: Araneus ventricosus (assembly GCA_013235015.1). Classification (NCBI taxonomy): domain Eukaryota; kingdom Metazoa; phylum Arthropoda; class Arachnida; order Araneae; family Araneidae; genus Araneus; species Araneus ventricosus. Next base: position 91,107 of record BGPR01005113.1, read on the forward strand.
AATTCGATTTCATTTTTATCTCATACCACATCGGAGCATAAACCAGCATTACATACTTCACGAGTATTATAAGATTCTGTGATGGACATGGAGTGCCAATGTATAACTGTAACAAACGGTTTGCGGGGGTCAGCCATCGTGCATGACTGAGTTTACCTGGGCTATTGTCAATCACGCTAGAAGAGCAACTACCATCTTTCATGGCAAGACAGATGTGATACAAATATTGTTGGTCAGTACTTAGCTTTCTGATATCTTTCAGAAGCAAAGACTGAAGAGTACAGTCAATTTAATCAAATTTGACAACTGGATTTTTTTACAAACTTTTAGAAACAATCCAATAGGTCCAGAATATGAATATGATCCCTTTGTGGAACCTTCCATTTCCAGAATGAGGTGCCTCAGTGGCAACTCATTAGGATGTAACATAGATATATTCCATTGTAATGGTCTTCCAATGTATGTCTCAAGCAAACGTATTCCTATTAGCATGAACTCATCGCTTTTTGCCTGGCCTTTCATCGAATTCATCGTAAACTGATCCAGTATCTTCGCGACCATATCGTTTAAACCAGTATCCGAGACCTGGTTTCCGTTTTGGTAAATTTTATCGGAAAATAATATATTTATAAGCAGATTTTCTGATGAAAATTTGCCAATCGAAAATTCACGGCATATAGATATCGTTCCGATATTCGATAATGCTGAACATTGCATGAAATCACAGTTATTTTCTAATAGTAGAATTTGATTGGACAACGACCCTGTGATGTGTCGTTCGAGAGCATTTGCAATTTCAATGGATTCCACTAGCTAGCTTGACCTGACAGTGCTAAATTTGACCGTCTTTCATTTGGAAGAAAAAGAAAGTATTTTTTTATTCTGAATTATCCTTATTAATTTTATTACTTACGGTATGTTTAGTAAATAAATAAAACTATTATAACTCATTTTTGAAAGTTAGATATATTAAAGTTGCTATTCAGAAGCTACAGTAGGTATAACATTAACATGCAACCAATGATTGAATAATTATCATTCTCAGCAGTGCCAAACAATATATACATGCTAGAATAATAACTTGCTCTTCTGTGTATATAGGAGTTTGCACCCGCATGCATAAAAAAATATTCGTAGTAATTTTCGACAGTGTAAACAATTGCTTTCGTACCAGTTTCTCCTTGCCGCTCGAATGTAAACAATCGCTCTCGCACCGTTTTCAACAGTTTAGCCTTCTCTACCAGTCAATTCTAGATACTTTCTGTACCTATCAGTTGTGGGTAACAATATCGTAGGTGCTTATTTCTGTATTTCTTATAAATTAAGATTTTTTTTCCTCGAAATTGGCAATTCTAAATTTTTTTTCAAAATTCAGATGTTTTTCAAAGTTTTTGGGCAATATCTCTTCCAATATTTTTTATAGCATTAAATATGTTTTTAAGAACTTCGCCTTGTTCACACGAACAAGAATATATAACATATATGTTAACTTTTCTTTTACTTCTATTTTTGGGTATCTATTTACATGTGACTTGGACAGAAAGCTCATTCAACGAGAAGAATAAATTCTGCTTTTTTCCATTTTCTTCTTATATACAAACTGTTAGTTTCTCATTTAGTTCATATCAGTTGTAGGTAACAATATTTTAACTGTTTATTTCTGTTTATCTAACAAATTAAGATTTTTATCTCTCGAAATTGGCCATTTTCAATTTTTTTCAAAATCCAGATGTTTGTGTAAGTTTGGGGGCAATATCTCCTCCAATATTGTGTTAATGGCAATAGGTTTCAATTTATTTAAGGAGGATGCTGTATTTTTATATATCATTAAAGTATATCATGGAATCATCAAAATTTTAAATTAAAGCACAGTATCAAATCATGCATTTAATTAATTTTCATTCTTTCAGTGTGATATTCTGAGTGGTATTGGAGGATTCTCAGCAGGCTGCTTTCTACTAATTTGTCATTGGAAAGGAACTAGGAGTGTGAAGTTGGGATTTTCAACATCCAATCTCATAAAAAAGTTGATTTTTGGTAATTTTTTTGTACTTTCTTGATGGTTATATGCTTTATGACTGGTGCCATGTGTGTGTGTGATCTGGGTTTCTGTGGCTAATTTGATACTTCAGAAAATGTGAGAGGATATTGCTGGAGAATGTTCAGTATTGTAAAAGTGTGATTGCTTGCTATCCACCAAAAATTTTGACTTTTGATGATGGGCACACCTGTCAAATCTTCGGAGTCTGATAGTGGATTTCAGATTAAACTCTTGAGCAAAATCTTGCCAAAATAATAAAAAATAATATTATCTTGCCAAACTAAAAAGAAAGTTTTTATCTACTTTATAAATAAACTATAAAGCACTTTGTATAATCTGACTACAGTCTCAGACATTTCCTAGCTTATTGCAAGTATGGCATCCATGTTCCATGCTTTTGTGCAGGGACAATTCAATAAAATGCAGAAAAATGTTACTTTAAATTTTAAGTGTTTTGAACTTAATATAAAAGGAGAGGATTTTGAATTTTGTGTGTTGTTATTTTTAATTTTCATATTTGGTTCGATGATTCCATTTGGAACCTCCTGGGAAGGAAAAAGTAATTCCCTCTCCTTCTCTTAAGAAACATATAAAGCCAGAGACCAGTTCTTTACATCCCAGAATAATTTGGTTAATTATCTTTTGAGAGTTTGAATGGTTCGAAAGAACTTTAATTCAGAAACATGCCCGGAATTTATAAATTTGTTGAGTGATTTATCTCTTCAAATCAATGTATGATTTATATATAATTGCTGTAAATTAATAATGGTACATTGGTTTCTTTTTCAATAGGTGCCGTGAGAAATAATATCATCTTTTTGGCAGCAACAGAAGTGTATGTAACTAAAAAATGGCTCATGCCTGCCAAAGAAAGGGACGGAGGAAGGACTCTCAGAGCTGGCTCAATGCAAACATTAAAAAAAATCATAAATAAAAGTGTTAAATGATCATAAATAAATATATATGTGTGTGAAATAAGAGTATAAAGTTTTCTTTTTGCAATTCTCTTGTTTAATCTTTCTAGAAATATACAGATTTACCAACAACTTGAGTGCAATACTGTAATGTTTACTGATGTGTAAAGAATGAAAAAAGTTATTTTAATGAAAGAATAGCATTAGTTTATTAATTTACATAATTGTTCATATCGCACCTTGAATGCAAAAGGGCCACAAATGCGAAAATTTGGAATGCTGTTTCTCTGTTGTTTCTGCTCATTTAATTGGGCTGCATTGAATGCAATAGAGCCAGAAGTGCTAAATATTTGAAACACAAAAATGTTTAGCACTTCTGGCTCTATTACATTCAATACAGTGTACATTTTGCGGAAGGGACCCAAGTTGCTAGCTCCTGCACCCTTTCCATTCCGCATTCACATTTGTTCCGTCACATCCGATAACCGATACGTTCTGTAAGCTCATATTATACGTTTATGTAAATTTGATAATACCTTGGGCTATTTCTTTTGCACTTTTACCAGCAGTTAACGATATGTGACCTGTATACTTGATACGTAGTTCCACTATTAATGCTACATGCACTTCTGATGTTAAGCATAGATTTTATTTTCGTGAGTGTGTATTTTTAAATCAGCGAATAAATATTGAGTAAAATTCATTGAATTTTAGGTGGGTTCTAACTAACTCACTATGTAATATTTCCGTTATATGCCAGTAATAATTTCAAAATTACTTTCCAAATTATATTTCTTTCAAAAAACCCAATTTTTCTTCTTTTTCTCAATTTTTTAATGTCAGAGGGGCGCAGCTAAATATCGGGCGAAATTGATCAAAGTTTCTGAGGGTTCTAACTGATCCATTGAAAACATTTTCGCTGTATGCCAGAACCAATTTCGAAATTAATTTTCAAATTATATTTTTGGGGAAATTTTTTTTGCCTTTTTTCAATTTTTTAATACCGAAGGGGTGCGGCTAATTATTAAACGAAATCGATGAAATTTTTAGAGGGTTTAACACATCTATTGCGCAACTTTTCCTCACTATGCCAAGATCGATTTCTAAAAAAAGTTTTTTCTTCCCTCTCTAGTCTGGATGTTGGATGCTTTGTGAAAAAAAACTATTATGCATTTCCTTTTTTGAACAATTCTTAAATGATTGAACAAATCTGAAGGATAATGTTACCTGAACGTTGAGAGTGGTTCTCGAAATTAAAATTAATGCATTAACTACATGATCATAATCATTTAATTCTTCACTCCTAATGTTAAAATAAACGAATTTTTCAGCATCATCGCCTATTTTAAGCTTTCAAATTTTTAACTATTCAACCGGCGACCAATTGTTTAATTGGCCTACTTCATCGATTTTCTTTATAAAGTTTTTGACACTATCGTTTTCCCCTGAAAATCTAGGAATTAACTCAACAAAATTCATGCTAGCATTGCGTTCCTGAATTCGCAAATCGGGAGCAATTAGGTCACCTTCTCGCCTACCCCTATTTCCATGAGCCATAACTAACTGATACTGAAAACACTAACTACTCATGATTCTATAAAACTATTATTTACATATAAATTGACAAATAAACATGATTACAACACAAGCACTCAATTCTTTAAACCATACAAGTACACGCAATTTCATTTATAAACAAAATAAATTTCTGGGAAATATGAATTAAATTTTGTATAAAACTACTATTACTCAAATTTGAATCACTGATTTTTGATTCATCATTAAATTTGACTGCGATGTAAGCATATTGGATTGGTGTTCAATAGCTTAACCCTAACCCTAGCCGCGTGGAGCCGTTTGTCATGGCACCATTGATCAGTGCGATCTCGAGATTAGATAATTTCTCTTGTCTTAACATTAGATAAATTAATTAGAGACCTAACCTTAAATTTAATCCTATAGTTTTTGATACATTAAAATAGACTATCAGATAAGCTATAATTTCATTCAAAGAACCAAACTTAAGTTAAACTAAATGCTTAATAAATTTCTAGATTAATTGTACAAATAATCCTGCATCTATTACGTTCAATATAACAAATTAATTAATCACTAAATTAAACTGTATAAATAAATAATAGATGGACAAAGTAAGAATGAAATCAAAGAATTAAACCCAAGATCCACCTCAGCGGGGCAGGCGACAGAAAGCTACCGGGATCCTACATGACGCTTAGCACGGCCAAAATAAGAAAAGGGAAGTGAATGTCTCTCCGCGACCGTTAGGATCGCCAAGCAGTTACCAAATATCTCCTCTTGTTGCCCCGACCAGAGCCTGCCCGAGAGGGTTTCAAACGGTGCGAACGCACTAGGCCCCGCGTTCTTGAAGGCCTTTCATCACTGACGGATTTTGCAAAATGAAAATTGATTGCATTAATTTATTTAACGAAATCAATTTTTTTCTTCGAGTATTGCCACAATATTATACTATCTATTTAACCCTCTGAGCGTTTCACACGTATTTCTACGTCGACCTTGGACTATCCCATAAGCGGATAACACGCATTTCAACGTGTGGTCAGAGATACGCCGAAAGCGGTCAGCACTGAAATATACGTCTCTTGTGAACTGTCTCTAAAGCGAGATGAACGTAATTTTCCGAATTTCTTCCCCCTTCCGTGGTTTGACATTTTGATTGATTAGCTGGGTAGGGTAGCGGTCGACACAATGAGTGCTGATAAGAATGTACTTACTGCAAATTAGAGATACCACAGGATCCAAGACCCCACACCCCTATAGCTTGGGGCATTTTAACGCTATCTGCATTGAGGTCTTCTTTCAGAAAGAAGGTCAGTTTTGGATTTTTTTTTCTAGTTGTGTGTGTCCGAATTTGGATTCTGTATAAGTCCGGTTTAATGTTTGTCAGCCTGGATTGAAATTGTATTATGTTTCAAGTGTTTTCTCGTAATACACTTATGTTATATAAGATTTTATTTCAATGCATCAATGTTTTAATCGAATTGTTAAGTAAAATAGATTTTCTTGCCCAATCTCTTTCAATACCCCATTCAAGCATAGAAAAATTTGAGAAGCCTGGGGTGATAAGAAAAGAGGGGGGTTGTTTATTTCGTTATATAACATTGAATTGAAAAAAAAATAACTAAGGTTTAGGTGTGATTTTTTAAAACTATAGCAGTTTTTTTTCTAGATGAGTTTTCTATATTACACTACTTAGAATTTCTTTTAAATTCATCAAAATGAAATAAATTCAGAAAAAAAAACAATTATTTTTTCAAATAATTATTATTCAATTTATTTTTTGCTCACTCTGAACAAACATTGAAACAAATGTTAAAGAAAAGGGATGAAAATTTTATTTTTTATGTTTTAAAATATTGTATTTTTGTTAGAGAAAATTTTGGTTTACATGGAAACGTAAAGAATAATATCAACTAATGATCTTAACAGACTTTTAGTTATCTTATTAAGAGTCTGATAACATCTGCAGTTTAAGTTTATTTCAATAGTCAGTGAAAATGTTTATTTCTTTTTTAAAATGTAAGAACACAAAACCATTTCTAAGAAAATATCAATGCTTACTTCAATGATACTGTATTTATGCACTAGTTCCTTGAGCGTTATAGTTTTGCTAATATGCAATCTTCATTAAGTGATCAAATCTAAATGCCTGAATTACATTGCTTTTGGTAGCTCTTATGCCAATTGCGAGCTGAATTTTAATAGATGCTATGAGACAAGAATCCACTAATATGTGTTACAAACCTATAATGCATCCCGACACGTTATTAACGAGTTTGAAGACAGTACTTCTAATAATAATAGTAGTCTCAGGCATTGAATTATTTCCAAACTCCACCGTCACATGCTAGACAGTGTGTTTTATCACAATATCTTGTGTGTGTGCTGTGATTTGTAAAGTATAATTTTTTTAAACAAAATTCTGATTTATATACAGGTTTTTATTTTCATTCTGAACTTTAATGGATAATAATGAGACTCTTATTTATTTTCCAAGCTGTATGATATATTTGAATTAGATCTATAATTTTATTTTTTAAGAAAAACAGTAAAGTGTCAGTTTTATGTTAGTTAAATTTCCTTTATATTTGGTATGAAAAGGCCCAAAAATGTTTTTGAATATCACACCGATAACGTCCAAGACATTTATAAATTGTGAAAAGGCACCTGATTAATTTCGAATAGGTGTTAAATTTTTCTCCTTATTCTTTGATTTTGCGAAGTTTGCAAAAAATTGTCTGTAGAAAAAAAAATTCAATAATATTTTACTTCGTAGCTAGCGCATTTTCGTAAAATTGATAGGGAAAAAAAGTTTGATCTTTTTTACATTCTAGTAAACGAAGTATACAAAGAGAAAGAATTATAATCGTTGATCGTAAATTTTTCAACACGAGATTTTGACGAATCTCCAGTTTTTAGACCTCCCCGAGTCCGAAAAACACAATTTTGGAATTATGTTTGTGAACACAATAACTCAACAACGGTTAGAGTTAGAAAGAAGGAATCTTTTATATGGACTTAATACAAAATTAGTATATTTCAATCAATTTTTGGATAAAGTCCGTCCAAGGAGAATTTGTAGGTTAGGGTTCATATCAACACGATAATTTCAGAACTTAAACAGCTAGATAGATAAAATTTGGTACACAGTTTTAAAAATTAGGAATGTAGGTCCGTATTAAATTTTGGACGAAATCCCTCGACGCGTTAACTGTCTGTTGGTTTCTGTAATCGCATGCTTGTGAACACGATAATTCCTAAACGCAACGACTTAGATAAATGAAATTTGGTATGTGGTCTTTTAACCCTAATTGTCCAATTTTCGTTTCAATCGGGTAAAAAAAAACTTTAATGCCCCTGAAACTCAATATGCCATTACATTTCGATAAAAAAAAACTGTAAATAAAGAATTAAAGGGGCCGTTCAAATATTACGTAAGCATTTTTTGGTATTTTTTGACCCCCTCCCCCCCTTGTCAGCAAAAATAAGCAAATCGCAAACCCCCCTCTTATAATTACGTAAGCAAACTACACCTCCCCGTTATTTTTTTTTTACAAAATGTATAACAATAATAATCTAATTTTA
>BGPR01005114.1:0-51511 GCA_013235015.1 Araneus ventricosus
CGAAAATGAATATTTTACTTTTTAAAAATTTAGAGCACTTATAAGTACGTGGCAGAGGAAGTTAGGATAAAAGTAATTTTAAATGTCTTATAATAAATTAGGTAAAATCCAAATGAAATAGGGAATAACAGACATAAATTTTAAAAAGTATTATGCGAAATTTAAATTCTTGAAAAATTTAGTCATGTAGCTGAGAAGAGTTAAAAAAGGGACAGAAGCTGTAGTCTGTGGATCACAATGCTAGTGCTTTACCAAGTAAGCCACTCGGACTTGGCGGTAAAGATGTATGGGAAGTTTTTTTTTTTTTTTAAAAAGAAAAAACTTCTGTTAGTTTTAATGGGGTTTCTTTTATTTTATACAGCACAATGTAACTTACCTGTCTGTCATTTCGAATATTATAACCTAAACTGACTAGACAAGACTTGAATTCTTCAGGAGCTAAGCGACCTGTTCTGTTTTTGTCAAAGTGGTTAAATGACATCCTGAACTCATTTAGTTGCTCTCCAGTAATACCTTTAGAGTCTCGGGTCAGGATCTGAAATTAATAACAATGTTATTACGTACAGATGATGCTTTCAGTGAAAAGTAGAAATGCATTATTTACAATATAGAATTTTATTAATCCAATATTTGGGTAAAAATTCCATTTCACTCATTTATATGACAAACTCACTGAATTATGGAATGCAGGAGGGGTGGAAACAAACAACTAAAACAACATTTTATGCAGTTACATAAACAATGGTCAAATGAGCAGGTTTTATTTTTTATGTCCATGTTTACATATAAACACATTTCAACCCTTAATATCGATTTACTCCAATGAGGTTAAAAATCTTAAGTTATTTAATAACCAAGAGAAGTTTAAAACACTTTAAAATTATAAAAATAAATCAGGATATAAGTTTAATAACGAACATAAAATTACTTAAAATAATATTAGCTTCTGATTAAATTTATTTTTATAAAATAATCACTCTCGCATACCCTTTCCAACATGCACTTTTAACACTGGCATATACAAGCCAAACATTTATGGGGGAAAAAATTCTCCTGTCTGAATTTTTATCTACAGAGAAATCAAGTCATTTTTACATTTCGCCAACTGTCAAACCCATTAAATTACAACAAATATTTGTATGCAATCAGAAGATCTTCTCTCCAGCAATTTCTTCAAACACTAATAGCGACAACAACTCTACGAATGATCACATCACTAGTGAATGATGCAGCATGAATTTCTATGCATTTATAGATGGCAGAAACATTTCCATGAAACTATACCTTCCTTATTTCAAATACAGAGATTCATTACACAGAATATCAGCTGACAAAGTTTAAAGCTAAATTCTGATAAAATGTATTGACAGATTTTAAATACATTTGAATCGTGTTTAATTATAATGAAACACAGAATAGCCTTTCTTGCATTTAGGTAAATTAGTTTTATTATTTTTGAATAACAATTTTAGAATATAGGAAAATAGCAGTATCTTAAAATAACTTGCAAGTAGATTACTTATAAATATCACAATTTAAATGTTGACCCTCTTTTTGATTTTGATTCATTTAAAAGACTTGGAAAAAATTTACCTGGTTTTCAACTTCATTGATATTACGATGAATTGAGGTTAGCAGCTGTTCCCAACCAACACGAAGAGTCTGAAATGCAAGAGTTTATAATCAATGCCTATTTAATAAGTAAATGAAGATTACCTCACACAAGCTCGATAAAAAATAATTGAGTAATATAAAAAAAAAATTGATGCACAAAACTAGAATAACAAAGAAAAGCTTTTCATAAATAGGTACATTAGGATTCAAAAACTAGCCAACTTATTCACTCCAAACTGCCATTTAGATAAGATTAAGTTTAAACACAGATATCATTAGAAACAAAATACTGCAATCTATAAAAAAATAATCAAAAGGAAGGTTCTGGCAATAAGGCAACTTGGTTAGGCGAGATAGTCATATTTTTAGTAAGAATATTAGGTTTCTGGCTACCAGCATAAAACTTTGCACAGTTTTGAAGCATGTATTTTGGTACAATTTTTTGCCCAGACCCCATCCATTGGATCCCTCGATTCAAAATTGCGACCAAAAATGACTGTATGTACAAGAAAAATCTCCGATACTGGGTATTTTTGTTGAATTTTTTTTTTTTGCATAACATGGATAATCGAATATGCCAAAAAAAGAAATTTAAAACACATTTTAATTGATTATACATAGTTATGTACTGTCAGCACAAGCTCCATCGCATAAGCAGGGACGTACACGGGAGATTGTGCTTGTGGCCTTTACAAGATGACAAATATTTTTTTTTTGCACTTGCAGGAAATGAGCTCCTGACATTTATCGGATGCTTCTGGAAGATTTGTCCATTAAGGGTGTATAATTGAAATTTCTACTTTTTTCCATCCGCAATCGTCTGGGTTGGCGAGTATTGTATTACTCATTAGACACTGGCACCAGATATTAGCCTGTACACAAGAACATTATATATGCTGTCTCGATGCCACAGATGTAGGTGGAATATTTTCAATTGCACAGTTGAGTCTTGTAAACAGAATATTTCTGCATTCATTGATGTTTTCAACTGTACTAGTTTTGTTGTACATATGTGTAGTAAATCGTTGAAGTATGTTATATTCATTATCCGACATATCACGCAAACCACTTGACAACCGAACAAAAACTGGTATTACCTCATCATATATATTCTATGCCATCAGCATTCCTATTCTGTCAAATGCTGATGCTGTATCGCACCCCGCTTATGAATGAAAAAAAAAGATAAAGCATCAATTTTTTCTTCTGACATTGAATTAGCTAAGCGATAAATGGCAATAAACTGCTTTGCCTGTTCCAAATTCTAACCACAATTCCTCCAATCCCAATGCATTGAGTTGCCGAGATGCAAGTAGAGCAATCGCGTACATATCCGAGTAAGTTGTCATAATCATTACTTTTCATTGAACACTTACATTTGCATGTTTAACATGCAATAATAGTACTCTAGTTTCAGCTTCTTCATGTGATTATGGTGAAATGTCTTCTTTATTCAATTGAAGCCTGGATGGTGCGTGTTTCAAAATATCTTCATCAGTGTAAATCAGCAATTTATCAAAGATAACCATAATTTCTTGTATAGTCTCAGCGAGGTAACGGAAAAGTCGAGATTTATTTTCATCTACCATTAAAATGTTTGAAAATATCTTTGGAATCATTGTGCTTTCTTTAAGAATAATTATCTGCCCAATGCCACGAGACTTACGTGTGTCCAATTTTAAACTACGATCAACATACCTGTCAAACACAACATCGACACGCGTACCATCTTCAAGACAACATATCAAATGTGGAATAAAATGTTTGTGGATATTGTCCGAATGTTTTTGCAGTATATGTTGGTAATATGTGTATCAGTGCCGCACAGTCGATGGCAACTGCGGTAACTGATTTCTGATGCTTTTCACTGACCTGGCAGTGTTTTGTACCAGTGACACTGCTTTCTGTTATTTTTATAATGGCTAATTTCTGAGAAGGGGCCATCCACAAATGATGTCACGCTTGGAGGGGGGTCGTGAAATTGTGACAAGGGGGTAACAAGAAGTGTCACATCACACATTTTTGTTAAAACGTTTAAAATCAGCAGATTAAATTTTTAAGTTATTCTGAAATTATCAGAATTTGAGGGTATTTTTTAAAATCGGGGCTAAAACAACTTTCATTCGATTTTTTATTTCACTTATATTCCTTTCTTTTCGAAAAAGTCATTGAGGGAAGGTTCTGAGAATATGGTAGCAACAGAAATTCTTCACCATTAGAAGAAAACCTCCCTCCGCCACACCCTTGAAATGTCCAACAAAAGATACGTCACCCCACCTGGGTGAGTGGTAGAACTGGTAGTGGCACAAACAGGTTGATCTTATTGAGGCGTTTTTTTATTTTTTTTATTCAATCTGTTTAAGAGTATTTTGTGTTCATAAAGTAAAGGTAAGATTTATAGCAAAATATTTCAAATTCCAAAATACTACAGTTTTAAATTGCTTTTTTATATTAATATTTTATTACTATTATATATTAATTAGGTTTTTTGTTGTTTTGTTCTTAATCTTATTTCTCAATCTTAGTACACATATAATCATTATTATTATGCTCACAAAAACACATAGTTAAAGTTTAAAAATAAAACTGGAAATATCATCTATAATGTAGTGCTTTGTTTCTGAACTGCAAGTATATGTTTATGTAATATAGTGTGACGTAGACAAGGGGAGTATGGTGAAGTGTGACATTTTATGACAAAGGGCGGGGGGGGGGGTCAAATATATTGAAAAAAAGTGCAGACATCATTTATGGATGGCCCCAAAGGCTTTCTAAGATATCCAAATTCCAAAATGGATGGTGGATATTTAGGTTTTCATGAGGAAAAAGCTATCCACTTCTCCTTATCATGTTTGGCATGCAACATATAACTTACAAATTGAATTTGCATCCTGTTAAATTTACAATTTTTTTTCTTTTCCTAGAAACCACTGTCAAAGATTTAATCTTGAAGGCGTGATATTATTTCATTTTAAAGTAGTATGGATAGAAATTTACATATTAACCTATCTTTCACATCAGTCCTTACGTCCTGACCTATTTTCGTTGCCTTCACCATTCTTTCCCAACCATCACATTAGTAAGCGAGGTAACCAGATATTCTCCCTCAAATGAAATCCCATGTTTACGAAAGTTGCTATGAGTGCAAGTTTATTATATCGGTTCTCAAATCTTATCTCTTCAGTATGGCGAGATGGCAGAAAATAGTCTCTCACTTTTTAGGACCAAATTCCATTGAGAATTCAGGACAAATGGAAGGATGTCAATCTTTTACTCGTATGCTTTTTAAAAACTGCACCCATTTGGCATAATGCACACATCTAAAGAGAAAGTATCTTGATGTCTCAAGACATCAAGATACACAATGTCTTTCCTTCTTTTTATACTTAACAATATAAGAAAATGAGTTTCCATTTCTAATACAGCAATCCAGAAGCAAACTGAGGGTTTCGTTCTGTTTTCTTAAACATCTTTTTATAAAATGTGAAGTACAGCAATCGTCACCTAATAGGCATATCACATATTTTACAGCTTTTCGAAAAAAAAAAAAAAAAAAAAAAAAACATCTTTACCTGGATTTGCTAGCTTGTAATCAGAGACAAATAAGAACACTCATCCTTCAATTTTGTTCTGTACAAAACATAATTTTCAAAACCAAGGGCTTCATTATTTTTTAAGAAAATTTTCCTTGACAAAGCTCAGAACAGGGATGTGTCATTAAATAAATAAAATCTTGAATATGTTCAGCAAAAGCTCAGCCAGAACTATACCATAAAAGGCCCACAATCAAGGGCTTTTTTCTAAAGTGTCTTTTCATCACTTCTTCCGTGTTCTGAAAGAAAACATAACATCCTTTAAGTGATTGGCCTCCATTGACAAACAAATCTGTGGACATTAATTTTGCTACTAATTTCTCACCAGCCTAAATGAACAGCTTATACATCCGCGTTCATTTCCTCATCCAGATCACAAAATAAACAAAAATTTGTAGGGTCACTAATTTTAACTGATGATCTCGAAGGCATCTCTGATGTAGAGGATTTATTTATATCACTGTTGTCTACTTTACTCAGTTGCCTCTGCTATTTATAAGTCGTTATGGCAAATTTTAAGACACATTGTAACATGTATTATGTTATGTGCTCCATTCCTTCTCCTTCATCAAACGTTCCAGTTGCATGTTTTTTGGAAAGAAGTTATGGTAGTAAAACTTTCCAATGGTTAACATTTTGATTTATACCTATTATAATGGTTGATCGAATAAAGGTACACCTTGACTTGTGTTGACACAAGAAACAAAGCTCCACGACATCGGCAACAAGCCACTGGATACGTCCTTCAATTCGACAAACTGAAATTCACGTTGAGACCAATTATTTATTTACTTGCAACAAAAATGGATTAAATTTCAGAATTATAAAACAAAATATATGCATAATGTTACAAAAATATATTAATTACTTTTTTTATTTTGCTTCTTTTTCTGACCCACTATATGCCATTTGCATGTAATTTAGGGTCCTATAACATAAACTAAGGTTTTGTATCAATTTACTTGTCATATTCACTAATTATAGCCTTTAAGTATAATAATCACAATGAGAAAAAATAAATGAAAACAGCAATTTTCATTTTACTTGCATCTGTGTATTTGAAACTTCAGACCTAATTCTTGAGGTCTGGGCGAATTTTGAATCTGAACACATTCACACATGACTACCAAGTTTCGTATACCATTGTGAAACCCTAATATTTTTCAACTAATCTACCTCACTAACTATAATTCAAGAAGAGTTAACTGTTACAATAATGAAGACAATTAAATTTCCTGTATTTTGAAATTCAGAACTGAAGAATGTACAAAAACAAATGAAAATAAAACACATGAACAAGTAGAATTTATCATAATGCACCTTCATACCTTAGCAAAATAAATAAACTAATGATGAACTTTGAAAATAAAATTAAGTACTACTAAAAACTTTACAATATCGTGAACCGTTTTTTTAATACTAAACAATCTTATGACAATGGGAAACATGATATCTCAAATGTAAAGATTATGATGTGTTAAAAGACTAGAATATTCAATATGACATATCAAATCGAAGATTCTGCTATATATTCTTTTGTTTTGATTAATTATATCCCTCATTTTGCTTTATAGATGTTTTTATTGTTGAGTTAGAACCAAATCTTAATTTTAATTTTCAGTTTCACACACAGAATTAAATAAATAAAATTATGGAACTTAAATAAAGTAAAAACACATTAGAATAATAATAATGACAAACAAGGTGTGACTCAGAAACAAATTTGAATATGCTTATTATATCATTTCACAATAAACATTCTTAACACAAAACATTGTCAAAAACTAGTATTACGTAGAAAATGAGCTACTAAATTACAACAGTGAAAGAATAATAAATGAAAATACTACTTCCATAGTATATTGTTATACCTATTTTTTCCAAGATCATAGCTTCTTGAATTTCCTAAAGATATAATAATGTCATTATTAGTATATACAACTTAAAGGTATGTATTGTTACATAAAACAACTATAAAGATATAAATACATTCTAGAACCAAAATTTTTTTGTTCTTAATTATATAGTGTTCTCAAATAATGTTGAGAGAAGTCTTTTAGGCCACTTAGGTTCAAGGACTTTCATTCCCTCTTGAACTGAAATAATCAAAATAACTAATGTAGTGTACCTAATATTATCATATTAATTATAGGAATTATTATTTGGTCATTTTTACTGTTTTTTTATCATGCGACTTTTACCTAATGCTTTTTTAAAACAAGAAAAAACAAAAGGCGTTCAGATTCTCTATTGAAAGAATACTACAGAACCCTTTTAAATTTCTTGTGCTATTATTGTACTTAAAAATGTAGAATACCAGAACATAATACCATTATCAAACCTTACGTACAAGAAATTTTTATATAAATTTCGCATTAATATATGATGTACAAAAGTAGCAATGTGTTGTTTTAAGATCTATTTATTTTGAAATGAGTGGTTAAGTTTTTAGCCTACAGAAGAAATTTAAAACAGTTAAATGCTTAAACAGTTTACTTACAGTTTATCATAACTTAATCCCATTAAACTGTCATCTCCATGTATTAGGGAATAAAAAAGTGGGCAGGTTGGAGATGAGCAACCATTTTATAGATAGATATTCCATATATTATCATCCTCTCCTATCATTTATAATATATTCTAACAGACAGAGCATTAATATTTAAAAAACTAGTTAAAAATAATTGCAGGTTCTCAACTAATAGCAGATATGGTGAACTGCAGTCAAAAGAAGAAATTGTTCTTCAATGGATTGAAAGACAACAACCGAGATGTATAGAACAAGAATTTGAATCATTATCCACATAAAGTTTTAGATAAGATATTACATGAACCTCTTTATTCACATGAAACCAATAATTTTCATTATAAGACTTTTCTACTATTCTGTAAAGTTTATCTACAAAACTTTAAGGTTAAATCTAAATTCATTCCCAATATAAGCAAATATATCAAATTGAACCTCTAAATCTCCAATTAGAGACGACTTTTCTAGCACCAATGTTTAGAAGAGAGTAGGATATACTTAATGCAGTGCGTGGTGAAAATTGCAAAATTAAGTATTGGCAAAACAATTAAGCATCTTTGTACATGCATGCACATATATGTATGCAACTATGCATATTCATCACATATTTTCAAGCATAGGAATGATTTCTGTTATAAATAATGCATAACTATTGTTGAAAATTTAATATATATATCATAAATAAAACTTCCCTAGAAGCGCCACCCTTACTCCAAACAGCAGATAAGTTAAGAGTGGTGCAACTCAAAGAAATGTCAACATAGATTGACAAAATTTACCCAAATAATAAGTAAAATTTAAAATTTTATAAAATAAAAAAACACAAAAACAATTGTTTGTGTTATTTATTTAGTCACTGCATAATATTTCATTACTACATATGTATTTTTTTGATTCAAACTTTCTTAAAATATGAAGAAATTTCGTTTTTTTTTTGCTTTTTTGGCATTGAGTATTTCTCTCTCCTAGTTTATTTTTTAGTATCTGACAAAAAGGCGTTTACTTATAGACATCACTTCAGCTTTCGAATTTGCCATGATGAAATCTATTACGTTTTAAAGTCTAGCTCATCTGATTTTTTTAAAACAGTTTGGTGCTGTTACTGCGGGTTCGTTAGCTCTAAGAAAGAGCGTTCTTCCTTCTTTGTCCTCTTTTATTCGAAATTCAAGTAAGCTACTCTTGAAGCTGTGCTACATCCATGCTTTTCTGTTTGACTTCCAGTGTTCCAATTTTGCCGTGTCCTTTCCTTAAAAGCATCTTAGGTGTTTTGACTTCCATATCATCAGTGGCATTTCAATTTTTCTCCCGCTAGCATTTCAAGCGATATCATAATCCTCCTCTTTTGCTTGTTTCCTCCTTTGGGTCTTCGATTCACATGCATGTACATTTTATTTGGGGCGACGCGAAAAGGTCCTTGTCTCGTCCATGTGAAAATGTCTTTGTTGGCTTACCTAGCTAAATAAGGCATCCCGTGTCCCCCCTCATAATGCCTGAAACCCACTTTTCCGAATTCGAAACTTCGTTCGAGTCAACCGTTGTCTAGCACAAGTCTTTTTGTTTCGTAGATCGTCCAATCTCCATTGCTTTTAGTTCATTTCAAGCTCCCACTTATTGGGATATTCTGCCGAGGCCCGATTTGAACCATTCGATTTACAGTTTAGTTGAGTTTCTAATTTTTTTTCATCTCTTCTCTTACCCGAAACTTGTTTCACATTATTCAGAATCGTGTATCTTCAAATTATTTGATTTGGGTTTCCCACACAAAACCATCCTCCAACTTCCTCTCCAAAGTTCCTTCTTAGTAGACTGATCACTTCATGCTGCTTCAACGTCAAAATGACTCATTTTCTTAGGAGCATTTACAGCTCTAGCTACAAAAAATTGCAACTGATCTGTGCTGTATTCCTCCTCTACTTAACCCTATGCAACTACCTAATGAGAGATTATCAACAACGTGACTTTTCACTTGTATCCCCTCCACTTTACCTGTTGTCCAGTTCTCAGAACAAACAACTACGTCACAGATCAACCAAACCGGTTTATTGAATGTGGATTTGTGTTTGCGGGAAAAAGGCAAAGAAAATTTTCGGACAAAGAGGACCAATTGAACTATAAGAGAGTTTGTCAAGTCTCTACAGAGGACTTTATAACATTAAGTATAAGGGGTAAAAAAATGGTTGCTTTAAATATTGGTACGTTGGAGGAGCGGTCAAGCTTAATAGAGATTGGAGTCTCATAAAGTTCCACAGTATTTTTAGTTTAACGATTTCTGTAATGCACAGAATGTCTACATTGTAAAAGCAGATGTCTTTTGGTTTAGACAAAAATAAAATGAGTAATTTTGTTATATGACGAATTTTGCATTATATCACTTATAAGATCTAACCAAAATCTGACCTTTTTCAGACATTTACTTCAAAATTAACAAATTACCAGTGATTTGCCCCTTAGGAAAACATTTCTCCAGTATTTCAATATGAGGTAGCGTTGAAAGGAGCGGAAAGAAAAAAAAAAGGTCATTAATAATCGAGTCAACAACTTGGTTGAAAAAAAAACACATAAATTGTATAGTTTTGAAATTGATTACGCTATCAGTGGGGGCTCTGGCCGACATCAAAATCTACTTCCTGGAAAGTTGCACCACCATCTTGAGTTTCATCTCCCATTTTTCTTGAATATCTCAAAAACAATCAGTTTTTCAAATTATAATTGATTTAACAATTTAAAAATTGTAATATTCCCTACAACACATCTTTATTTTTTCTGCTTACTTTCCAGTTTTTCCAAGTCATCTTAATTTCATGCCCTTTTTTTTAAGATCTTTTTTTTATCTAAAACAATTCCAATTTTGCACAAATTAAATCAAGTAATCAGCCAAATTAAAGCAAGCAAAATTTCTACAAATACATACTTTTTTATATTTCCACTATCTTTATGTTTCGAAGTTAATGGGTCTTAAAATTTGCTAGCCACCTTTGATTTTATCCACCGTTTTTTTTTTTTTTTTAGATTTTTTTTTTCAATATTCGAAAACCATTTCATTTTCAAAAGCACATGTACAAAATTCTAAGAATGTAAATTCTATAAAACTGTCTTTATTTTTTATTCTAACTTTAATAGTTTTCTGAGATAAGGGACTTTCAAGAATTGCTATCATCTTCAGTTTTTTTTATTCCCTTTTTTATTGTTTTCTTAAGCATCTCTGAAACTAATGCAAAACCAAGAAGAAAATAAACCATCTATTTGTGGGAATTTGATCTCATTTTTTGATTGCGTGTTTAAAATTGAATAGTTTACGTTTTCTTAAATATTTCCAAAGGTAAGGGGAGGAAATTCAAGATGGTGAGTAGGTTTGAGACCATTATCTCAAAACTATATTAAACTATTTTGTTCATCAGAACCTCAATGAGCATGTGTACCTTTAATCAAAACTACTAGTTTAGTGTTTTCACATCATTTTGGACTACGTTGACTGGAATCTAAATTGTATACTAACGTATGTGTTAACCCTGGATCTCTCCACCCTTATTATCTTCAGTAATTTTCCTTTTGTGGTTTATTTGACAAATCCGAGTTTCTCTTCTTAGATACATCCATGTAAACAAAGCTTTTATGCTTACATTCATCATATACACTTCCAGGGCAAACAAACTTCTTGAGACAATTTGAGCACTTTAGCTTGGCCTGTTAATATAAACTTCTGCAAATAATATAGGTTTTGTTTGAACTTCCTGAAAAAAATACGATTTTTTCATAACCCTTCACACAATTTCTTAACTTTGGATCTATCATAGAACAAATAATGTGATAAGACACTATACGAAATTTGCACTAATCAATGGTATATGAAATTTTTTGATTGGGTTCAGAATTTTTTCACATTTAAAATATTTATTTGAGTCAGTTCTATTATTGCAAATGGATTGATATCTTAAAAACATATAGGATATCCAAGAATTCTGAGAATACTTACTTGATGGCACTTTTGAGTTCATCACAGTGTGGTCTGTATTGGACTACTCACTTCAAACTGTTTCAGTTTGTGAGTTGGTCCTCTAGACTCCCCTGCATCCATTCCAATGGCTGTAACTGAATCCATCACCTCTGATCCAGAATCAAGCATTGGCCTTCCCGGCAAATTTCCTGCAACCTCTCTGTTAGCTGTGAAACTTCAGTTAAGGATAACAGATTAACACTAATTAGAGATACTAGTACAAGTAACCAAATGAACAATCTCTAGATGACAGATTGTGAGTAATGTTCATCTCTTGAGCTTAAACTGATAGTTCAGATTGGCTCATACCCACCCTGGAACTGTGGCATTTATCATAAAACCTAGGTTTTCAAATGTTTTTTAAATATAAAACTGGGCTTTTTAAGACCTTTCCAACTCATAAGTCTTTTTCCTTTGAAATATTAATATCATCCAGAAATGGGACAACAAGTCAATTAGTATGAAAATGAAAGAACCTTAATTTTCAATGGATTATTCAATGTTAATGAAGCCTTCAAGAGTCAAAGCAGTTTTCTACTTGGATGTTTATTTGCTAGAAATTTTCAAGAAAGCACTGCTAAAGTGGGAATGAGGGTAATCTCAATATTGTTCCTTGCCATTCCAATAGCGGGTAGAATGACAATTTAGGAAGCCATGATGACAAATTATGAAAAAAAAAAAAAAACAAGCATTTTAAATTATGATTTTTTAATTATTTTTAACATATTACCATTAAAGCAAATTTTTAATTTAACCTCAACCTCCTCCTGTTAATAAAATATTCTTATTTAAAAAATTGTGCAATTAAAAACATTAATTATCTGCACATAAAAAAAGGAATATACTGATATTCCAGAATTAGGTTAGAGTAAACATTAAAAAGGATACATTGTTGGCGCATCAACTCAGTCTGCAATACTTGATCCCTCTTAGGAATCATCTGCTTTACATCACTCCATTTCGTCGTGATATCCTGGAAGGGGAAAAGAATTTCAATAAATAAATTTCTCATAAAACTGTTGAATATATGTGTTTTTCCAGAATAAGAAACTATAACAACTCTTCTGTACGCCAACAGATGGCGTCGCTTAAACTCCGATCTGAACTCTGAACTCAAACCTCTACTTGAACTTCCTTATAACTCTGCTGAATTGTATTCTGTTCTTTTTGTGTGTATGTGCCGTGATGTGCTTCGCTTAATAAATTTCATTATCTCTCAAAAGGCAGTGCTCTGATTCCCACTCAGTGGTCAAAAATGGATTAAATAATATGCCTTTTATTTAGATGACTTGAATCTGCTATGCAGACGCACTTCGCATTCTACCGAGAAACGAGGCAAGTGAAATTCTTTCACTTACACTTTTTAATTAGAATATATTTAATTTTCCAACAAAAACAACATACAGAAAGAATCTTTCAAATTCAAATGTTTTCCCACTGAAATAATTTAACTGAGCATAAATAGTTTATTATCAAGACAAGAAATTATACCAATTTCAGTGGTAGGCAAGTTTTTAAAGTTAACTGTTCAAAAGAGTCCTAATATCTTTTAAAATAGTCATCAAAATTGTACGAATTTGTTCATAAGCACAAAAAGTCCAATTTTTGTTATACCGAAAACAATATTTATAATCCAAAACACAAACAGTTGAGTATACTGAATGACTGGAAATCAATTGTAGTGCTCCATTAATTTCATAAAGTAAAAACTTTTTAAAGTTCATATTAAACAAAATTTCATGAGTTTCCTACGAGTATTCAGAGAAGTTAAATAATTTAACAGCTTATGTTGAGGCATTAAATGGATTTTTCCAAAACAAATTTAAACAGATGTACACCCACCTCGAGTAATATGCAATTTACAGAGCCTATTGAAATTTATGGAGGACTCAATGAATGGAGTACAGTAAAATTCACTAATTGGGTCTCCAAGGTGTATATTAAATAATACAAACGTCTTGTAACAAAAAGCACGGCAACTACCGGAGCAACCTTTTGTTGCCGACAGACGCTTTAAAAAATCCTTTAATCTCTGAAAAACAAAACAAATGAATGCAACATTTGACAAGAGCACAATGAAGAGAATTCTTACGATAGATGTTAATGTTGTGTAAGGATTCTCAATTCCTCCAGGAATCTGACACTGTGTTGCAATGGTTTGGACTTCTTGAGCCAGTGCAGTGATGGATTTGTGTTCCTTGTCAGCTTCACCCAAAGTCTGCTTGAACTGCTCATGGGCATCAATTAGACCCTAGAATTAAATTAAGAACAGTTAGCAAATCGAGGTAGTGTTAATGCATATAAATATACAAATTAATGGATCCATATTCTAAACACAATATACAATCTGAAAAGAATTCATAAAAAAAAAAAAAATTACATACAAGTTTTAGAGACAACTAGAAAATGTGTTATTTCTTTTTTATGCATTATAAACATAACAAATAATATATTTTCAATCTCTACAGTGGCAATGGCAACAGTTGCCTTCCTTAGCTAAATGGCTGATCACAGTTTGTGTTTAAACTTTTCTTTATGGTTATAAGATAGATGCTGGGCCACCAGAACTCTCCTTTGCTTATGGGTTGGTACACAATTGGGTACTTACGTATTAACGCCACCGAGGCTACAGATTGGCGGTAACGCGCCAATAAAGAGCAATCTTGTTTACAAAAACCGCCAAATTGGCGTTAATATGTAAGTACAAAAACCGCCAAATTTGGCGGCACTTAAAAACCGCCAAATTGGCGTTAATACATAAGTGCAAAAACCACCAAATTTGGTGGCACTTAAAAACCGCCAAATCTGTAGCCTCGGTGGCGTTAATACGTAAGTACCCACAATTGATAATCCCAACACCACCAGATGAACTACTCTATATATCCTCTAATCAACTGGCAGATTGCCTTAATCCCTTATTCTATTTGGTTTCCCCATATGCAATGTACAGATAGATTGCTAATTGGAGTAAACAAGAATACGAGGCATGTCCGGAAAGTAAGTACCGTTTTGGAAAAACTCTCATAAAAAATGTTTTTTAAAAACAAAATTTACTTTTACATGAAAGAGCATTTTGGAAACTATTTTTTCTACATCCTCTTCAAAGAAAGATGCCGCTAGTGAAGACAGCCACCGCTGAACACCGTTTTTTGAGTCATCATCGCTGTCAAAGCGCCTCCTTCCAAAATCACGCTTCAAGTTCAAGAACAAGCGGTAGTCTGAAGGTGTGAGGGCGGGGGCGTACGGCGGGTGATCGAAATGTTTCCAATCGAATTGTTGAATAAGGTTTTGAGTGACACCAGCAAATTGGGATGTGCGTTGTCATGAAGCAACACAATGCTTGGACTGAGCATTCCTCGCCTTTTGTTTTGAATTGCACGCCGCAGTTTTAGCAATGTTTCACAGTATCGTACCACATTGATGGTTTTACCTCTGGGAAGGAACTCAACAAGCAGAATGCCCCGTCTGTCCCAGAATACAGTGCACATGATTTTGTGTGCTGACAATGTTACGATTTTTTTTCTTTTGTGGGGGACAGTGAATGCCTCTACTCCATCAACTGTTGTTTTGATTTTGGACTGACATGACAAACCCAAGTTTCATCACCAGTCACAATTTCGTTTAGGAATTCATTGCCCTCTTCACTGTATCGGGTAAGAAATGTCAAAACAGTGCCAAGTCGCTTCGTTTTGTGGACATCTGTAAGCATTTTCGGAACCCAACGGGAACCCAATTTGCGATAATTGAAGCAATTTGTGACAATCTCATGCAAAACAGTTTTTGAAATTTGTGGAAACTCATCACAAAGCATTCTTATTGTGAACCATCATTTTTGATGAATTTTCTCATTCACCTTTGCAACCAAACCATCATTGGCAACAGAAGGTCGCCCACTCCGTGCTTCGTCACGAACATCGGCGAGTCCATCATTGAATTGTCGAATCCACTTTCTCACCATTCCATCAGTCATTACATTTTCACCACAAATTTCTACAAGTTGATGATGAGTTTCAGCTGGCTCAACATTCTTTGCGTTCAAAAACCGTTTTACAGAACACACTTCACAGCCGGAGGGATCGGCAATCGTCTTAAACATTTTGAACGCTCACCAACACGTGCAAACACAACACAATCCGGCTGTAATGTCGTCAGTGGACAGACAATCAACCAGAGACATGTGTAAACATGCGTGGAACTACAACACTATCGCTGCGGTGGCGGTAGAATGAAACTGTACTTGCTTTCCGGACACGCCTCGTATAATAAAAATCTGAGTGAATGGGAACTCCATGGGTGGCCAAAGGAGGTCACAAACCTTACCTTCAAATTACTTGAAAAGAGAGGAAAGCATTTTGTTTCTGTTTGGAAGGATGTCCCGAGATTCTCACTAGTCTAATCTCACTAAATGTTAATTCATATAATTTTTGTGCACAAATAAATTAAGCTATATTCAGAAGCATAATACATCAATTAATATTAATTATATTATGTTTTGAACTGACAAACTGAGTGATAGAGGTAAGCTTTTTAAATTTCAGATTGAAGATGTAAAAAACCCCTAAAAGCAACAAAATCTCTATTTATATAAGTCAAGTACTCACTTGAATTTCTTCCATAGTATGTACAATAAACATGTCAACTAAATCTTCTCTGGCACCATCCAACCAGTTATTGAAAGGCTATAAAAAAAGAAAGAAAAACTTAATAAATAGGACAGAGGAAACTTCCCAATAACAAAGAAAAAAATTAAGATTATAAATTAATTAATTTGGAGAATTAAGTTAAAAATAATTATAAAGAATATTTAAACTTCTACACATTTTAGGTTCATCTATTTCACCCCAATGATTAAAGAAGTAGAGCCTTACAATTTGGACATTCATTCTTGGCTTTTTATCTATGTTCTTACTTGCATTAAGTGATGCTCAAAATCACACATTACATCAGGGGTCGATCGAGGGGCTTTTATTGTGAGAAAAAAAATATTTGTGTGAAAAAAAATTGCTATCATTCAAAACCTTCAATTTTAACAGTCATATTTCTATATTTTACATGTATTTGTTTTGTGAAGGGGCCGTTTTTCTGAAGTGGAATTTTGTGAAGGGCCCTTTTTTCCCGAAGTGGAATTTTGTGAAGGGGGCCATTTTTCCAAAGTGGAATTTTGTGAAGGGGGCCATTTTTCTGAAGTGGAATTTTGTGAAGAGGCCTCAAAACGGCCCCAGTTTTCACCTGGATTGATCAATGTATATACAGCAACCAAGAAATGATTAGATTTTTCATTCAGTGCTCAAACAATAGCAAATGAATTAAATGTATTAATTTTGAATAAGGGCGAAAGTTTTTTTTCTTTTTCATTTCATATAATCTGATGTAACTGCTATAGGAATTATGAGCAAAGAATGGGGGAAAATATATTTTACTGGAAAGCATATGAAAACACCAGACCAATACCATTATTCTATAATAAATTTTAATGATATTGATTTATTGATCACAATTTGTAATTATTTATTATTCATTCATTATTTAACTGTTAAGAAAGTTAACATACTATTTTGAGTGCATTCCAATGGATCAAATGAGATGGAAATAAATCTATTATCAGTTTAATTTAGATCGAATAAATGGGTGAAACTGTCACAAACATTTTAATTTCATAGCAAAAAAAATTAATTCATACTAAAATTAAATGGCATTTTATTACTGCCAAATATAAAATAACGGAATTCTACTTACTGCTGCTCGCTTGGCAAACTCGAGGTGCAATGTGTCGATCTTTTCCAACACCCTCTCGGCTTCCTAAAAATTAAAAAATATCTGTGTAATCACATTTTGGCAAAAAAAGGTTGCTAAAAAATCTATCTACACTTTTTAAACTGTTACAGATTAGACTGACAATTGACTAGTGACATTTCAAGATGACTTCACAATCCTAAAAGTATTAAAAAAAAAAGATTCAACTAAAATGGTAATTAAATTAATTTTACAACTAAAGATATGTCCAAATAATGGGAAAATAATAATATGATTTAAATTTCACAAAAGAATTTTAAATGTGATATAGAAGTCCAAGCCGAGAAAAAAAAATCTTTTAAAGATAATGGTAAATAAGTGAAATCGCATCGTAAATTAACATGTTCACACCAACGTGTAATAATGGTAGCTCGCATCTGAATGCACCAATGGGCAGCATGTATCACTGGAAGTTCACACTTGAATGTATCCTCAGGCGGCATGTGCCACCGGTGGCTCACACTTGAATATCCCATCGGGCAGTACCAAAAACCACCAAATGCGTAGGTCATTGGATTCATTTACGGTCCGTTCACAATTTTGCCGATTGCCATCTGATGGCAATTATCAACATCAGTGTGCTGTAAACAGAAACCAGCACAGATGGAATTATCAGAAGTTTCTGAACTTTGATTGCTAATATACTTACAGTCTATTTGGTTTGCTTGTCCGAGCTGAACTGCATGACAGCAATAGTGGGAATGAAAGCAAAACAGAAATGGTTATCGTTGCCACAAGTTTTTATATTGAGCATTAGTTCAGCACTTCCCGATAAAGCAGAGAGCTTTTAGAGCTGCCGGCCAGTGGCAAAAAATGCAAATTTCAGAGCCGGCCTTAATGTGTCAAAATCACTAATGTAATACGAAGAAATATTAATCCTTCAAACTATACATTATGCAACTAAACATACACTAAAAGTAATCTTAGCTTTTTTTTTGCACTTTTTAAAACTTGAACATGAAACAAAGAGCATGTTACAAAAAGTTGGTAATAAAAAAAGCATTCCTCACCTCAAGAGCACTTCTTCGCTTCTGTGTCAAAGTTCCAAGCCTATCCCACTGATCACATATCCTCTGGCACCTAGCATTGACTGAAGCAGCATCATGATAGTCCAAGGCACTAATTAAACAACAATCATTAATTAGTATTTAGTGTATAACAGAAAATTAATGTCTAAGTCAGTGGCTAGTGACAGGAAGGTCAAGGGTGGTGTAGATGCCCTGGGTGTCAGTGTTAAGGGGGCACCAAGAATACAAAATGCTTATGTGTTGGTATCACTTTTTAAAATCTAATATGAACACTGGGGGTAAAAAAAGAAATCACATTAAGCCAATTACCCCTGCTGTGCCACTGTTCTAAACTAAAAAACAGTGGGAATGTTCTTCCCTCGACTTTCTCATACTCTAACACAACGAATCATTTGGTCACCTTATAAGAGTCTACATCAGGGATGGGGAACCTTTGTGCACTGAAAGACCTCATTATATCTCACAATTGGTCAAAAGGCAGCTTGAGCAGTATCTTAAAGGTAATTGCTGCGTAATTACTATTACATTACAGGCAAGTACATTATTTCAATGCCAATTGTAAGTAATTGGCAAGGCCACATAAGAAACTAAAAAAGGTCGCAGGTTCCCCTCTATATCCCACAACAAATAACAGAGGAAGTGCCAAAGCCCGCAAGTGAGTCAAATGTTGGGATGACACAACAGACACGCAGCGCATAGCGATACAATATGGTGCATTTTGAGCTTGCAGTACAACGAAGAAAACTGTCGAAAACAGTTGAATGTCTTCCTTTTGACCAATTGAGTCCAAAATTTGATACATTTACATGTATGGTCATAAGACCACATACCAAATTCATCTAATTGTTATTTTTTTTAGTTGCCACGTTCACATACAAATAAATAGACAGACCAGCCTGTCAATGCATTTGGACCAAAATTTGATACAACTGCAATTCTGATGATAAAATCATAAGCTAAATTTTATCCATCTAGCTCCTTGCAATTTTTAGTTACATTCAAATGCAAATGATCAGACGTACATCCTGTAGATGTATTTTATCGAAATCTTCAATTTTGGTGTAAAGACTACGTCCCAAATTTCAACCATCCCGCTCTTTGCATTTTTGAGTTATGTTAACAGAAAGACATAAAACCAAAAATGTTTTTCTATGAACCGAGAGAGGACTAGAAAATAGAAATTGATCAAAATCTCAAGGCTGAATTGTTTAATAATTACAATACTTTTATCCCTATATTAGACATACAAGAAAGTAGGGGGGAAAAAAACCCTGTGGACTAATGCAATTCAATTTCTATATAACCAACAAAGAGGTAATTTTAAAAAACCTTTTTCAAGCAAAAAATACACACTTGAGCTCTTGAGCAATGGCAGCAATTTGTTCCACACGGTCTTGATGAGCAGCCAGATCACTTTCAAAAGCTTCATGTTTCTTTTTCAAAGCCTATTAAAGACAAATCAAAATAAATTTGAATCATAAATGTAACTGCTTGAAATAATAAAGACTAATGAATACAGAATTAGTAACTAATAAGACTGTTTTATAATATAGCGAGATGTACTACACATTTTTATGACATCAGAAAAATTAATAAGCTTCATATTCAAAAGATTTACAAAAAAGCGAAAATGGAAGTTTAAGAATTACAACATAATTGATTTGGTGAATTAATCTGCATATATCCAGAGTTTTGCCTTACAATAATTAATAATTTTATTCTGATA
Source organism: Araneus ventricosus (assembly GCA_013235015.1). Taxonomy (NCBI): domain Eukaryota; kingdom Metazoa; phylum Arthropoda; class Arachnida; order Araneae; family Araneidae; genus Araneus; species Araneus ventricosus. Next base: position 20,276 of record BGPR01005114.1, read on the forward strand.
TTTATATTATTTAAACACTGTTAATTTAAAAGTTCCTCAAATCTGAATTTGCTATAATAAGCATTCAATTTAGCTAATCTGTTAAAAATTAGTAATGTATTTTCATTAAAATTTTGAATAAATCTAAAAAATAAATAAATAAAATAAAAGCATTGTTGATTGGATGGTACGATATTTCATAAATGTTATTTTTCATATTATACAGTATACTCAAGCACAGAAATTATAATGTTACTTAATAGCACCTTTAATTTTAACCAATGATTTTCAATAACTGCAAGCAATAAAATCAACCCCTTCCCATCTAATCTAGAAACATAAATGGTTATTTTATTTAAAAACATTTTTCATGAAATTAGTTGAAGAGTTATAAACACTTAACAAAATGGTAGTAGTTCAGCTTAGGAATGCAACTTCTAGTATTATAAATAACATACCTTCAGCTCATTCAGTTTGCAATTTCTGAAATCTTGGCTTTGAAGCATTTCTTCTTTTCCATGGGTCCAATCTTCATGGATATCAGCTTTGTGCTTGAACTTCTGAGCCAAATGGTCCAGTCGTTCTAACCTGAGAAATATCAACATAATATATTTAAATTGAGAAATGAAACTTTGTGCAATAATTTTAACATCTTCAATAGATGGATTTAGTTGTTTATATTTCATTACATTCTTCAACTTAAAAAATATTCCAGAAATCATTTACAAAAACTACGATTTCAATTTAGGAGAGAAAAAATGAACACTTAACATTTCTTTATATATTAGCAGGCATCATCTGCAGGGAGATTCAAATGGAAGAATACATATATAAAAAAAGACTAATAGTAGACTAAAATAGTAGTAAAACTAATTTAGTAATAACTAACTAAAATAGTAAAATTTTGATCAAACTTCCACTTGAGTGTAGCCAAAAGACCAAATATTCAAGAATTTCAAAATCCATAATTTTTAAAAACAATGCTTAATATCCGAATACCAATTATTTCCCATCCCCCAGAAAATGAAATTTCAATTTTTTTTTTCTCCTTCTTGTCACTGTTAAGCAAATATTTTGCTATTCATACAAACTAACCTGTTCTTTAGAGGACGCATTTTCCCCCGGTTTAATTTTCCAGTAACTTTTGTGATGTAACAAAAATTATCAAGTGAATCAAAGAATCATCCCACCTTAATAGCATAAACATACCTCATCATCTCAGACAGCAACCATTCCTCAAAGCCCTTTTCGGCCATTTCAAGTCCTTTCCATGCATTATGAATATCCTAAAAGTGAAATATTTGAAATTAGATTGGATGCAAGTTCATGAAAAGGATTATTAATGTTCAAGATCCAAACTTCACCAAATTTGCTTTACACCTCCTTGGATTTCAAATCTTTTTACAAAAAAACTGAGTTATAATCAATTTATAACTTACATTAACTCTTGTTGTGATCCGCTTCTCTTCAATTCTACAACACGCGTATTTAAATGTTATCTCTATAACTGTATGTTTAACTGTTTCGCTAGTTTCAGTTCCGTTTGTATTCGTGCTGTTGTGTGTTGCGTCATTAAAAAGTATTCTAAAAATACAGATGATCGTTCTTGGAATTTTATAACTAACATGCTCACAAATACAACATAATTAACAGATCACAACAACTCTAAAAGGACGATTCCTTCAAGCTCTGCGCAATTATTTGTGAAGATCATTTTTTAGTTATTTAAATTTTGCATTATATATATAATGCAAAATATATATAAATATATATATTTGCTACATCAAACTAAGACGAGACATGCATCAATTAATTATTGAATATCCGATGTATTACAAAAAAGTATTTAGTACTTTATATTGAACAAAAACATATTTACATTTCAAAAATGTATTTTTAAATGAACAACAAAAACAGTTTTCTGAAGTTTGGCAAGCTGCACCATAAAGACACAATCTGTACTTACAGAAACCATTTTTCCTTCAGATGGAAGATAGGCTGGTCTGTTGCTGAGGCGAAGCTTTGTTTGAAGGGTGTTGAAATTAGTTTCCAACCTCGCCTTCTGTTCTACACGTGGAGGCTTGTGCACTCGGCGATAATTCCTGAATTCATCCAGTTTCTTGTGAACTCCAACCAAGGTATTGTCTGTAGTTCTGTTTTCCAGCCAGGGAGTAGTTCTCCTAATCCATTCAAGAAGCTAACAATAAAAGCAAAGCAGTTAAAAGAAAGCAAAATTCTTCTATTTAAATGCAAATCTGCTCCTTGGTATGTTCTTACTTACATCACTAGCTAATCTTTCGTATTCCTCCATTAGCCTCTCATTTTCTTGATTAACTTTGAGCACCTTGCAAATACGGTTAGCTGCAGTTTCTGCCTAAAATATCAGAAGACTAGAATTAGAGGCTTTGCTTCTTAATCATAAATTTGCTATACGTCTTATAAAATTACAAATTTATTCTTATGAATCTCAATTAAAAAGTTGTGGAAAGTAATACATATGACAACTCTTATTTTAGCGGCAGCTGGTCTGCAAAATTGTGTGGGTAACAAATAAAGAACTATAAACTCTTTAACAGTACATTGGAGTGTCTTCCAAGAAGATATTTGAGTTGCCGTTTCTAGCTGATCTAATTTGACATTTAACTTTACATTAATCGGACACTAAAACAGAAATTCAAACTTATTAGAAATTTCTTTTAACATTGTGTTTTGCTGAAATTGACTTTCACCAATTTTGATTCTAATTGAATTAACCGGACATTTTGATGCACAGCATTTTTAAAAAAAGGTTTTGCTGTTAGAAATTTGTTTTAACTACGTGTATTCATTTGTGTATAAATTTACTATTTAATGTGGAAACGTATCATTACTGGGTAAGAGAAAGCTTCTTGATGATGCTTTAATAATGTTAAAAGAAAAGAAATAAATCAAACCAGTTTCAGTCCAGATAGTTTGGACGATCACTACTCGAATGGAAATTTTGTGTAATAGTGCATTTTTAAAATGATCAGGCAGGTGTGTACAATGCAGTTATCAACTTCATAATTGAAGCATGTTCTTACCAAAATTTATGCTGGCAAATCATAGCTTAACTCTGCAACAGTCTATTGTTTTCAAGCCAAGGAGTAGTTCTCCTAACCCATCCATCCTTGTCTCATTATTTTATTATTAGTTATTTGCAATGGATTTCAAATTGTAGCTCATAATAAAGAAAATTCAGCTTATCATAATTTAGCATGCTAATTCCTTTTATTCATAACTTATTGTATTCTTTAAATTTACCAAACTTCCTAAAAAGGATTCTATTTGCTAGATAAAATAATTTATACATGATGCAAAAAAGTAATGATACCACGCAAAAACTTATACATATCCTCACTTTTTTTAAATTAGGAGGCTTCCTATTTTGTTCAAAAAATGTTTAATTTTAGAAATTATAGTTATATAATTTCTGAAAGAGTTTGAATTTTCATAATGCACATATTAATTTTGTGTTTCACTTTTATTTATATACATGCTTTATAGTATTTCTGAGCAAAATCTAAAGGAAATCTATTTAATATTTGGATTTCTCTAGAGTACAAACTATTTATGCATTTCACTTTTATTTCATTATTGTTTAGCGGTCAATGCGAGTCAACAAAAGAGCTCGAACAGCGCATGCATAATGGAAACAGTTTTCAATTAATAAAAAATTAACTATTTAATTAATTGACATGAAACCTTGACTAAAATCTTCTTTATGCTTCACAGTATTAGTGAGGAGATTTTGATGAAAATCTATTCCGAAGTTTAGATTTCTATAGTGAACAAACAAACAAACAAAAAGATGTTTCGGCTTTATTTATATAGATTGCTCAAGTAACTAAACGAAGGCCAACACCCTGAAATAGATTTAAAAAATACAGAATACTTTATTCCGCAAGCACAGAAACGTCATACCTGTTTAGCACCAGAAAATGTATGATAATATGAAGAAACGTACGTCATGACAGCCCGTTCATCTGGCATGGGTGTATTGTTGATGTCTGTGGAAAAGGACAACACATAACAAACCATGCAACACACAACACGGCAATCAGTAACACCATATTACCTGTTGCGCTCCCTGGAACGCATGATAATAACAAGATACATAAGTCATGACCGCACGCTCGTCAGGCTTGGGAGTGTTCACCATGTCTGAAGAAAGCAACATTACATTTTATTTTATGCCGTTCTGGAATAATTTTGAGGGGTTAGTTTTTCACTCCCATGCATTTTTCAACTGACTTGTCAAAAATCAGTGGCTGAACCTAATTTTGGAACCATTTGGTCAATCGCTTCACCGTCTTAAGGAAAATTAAAGGATATCATTTCATCAAAAACATAGGTATAAAATGTGCATTTATAATGCACAGAACTTGGGTGTATAAAAAAAATTATGAGGTTCAGAAACTGATATCGATCCATGCATTGTTATGACCACACTGCAAACCTATAAGGTAAGATTCGGTTATTTTCAAAACCACATGCAACTTATTTCGGTGTTCACAAGAGGTTTAGAAACACAACGAGAAAAAATCAGAGGAGGACAATTTGCATAGTTTTTTAGAATTAAATAATAACAATTTACCATCATGTGAAATTAAGTATGCATTTATTACAAAATATTCTAAATAAGTATATTTCATAAAGGGTAGAAACAACTTTTCTTTTTATTAGTGGTAAAAAGATGCAAAAATAAACATAAAATGTATAAACTTTTCAACTACATAATTTGAAAGAAATAAAATAATTCCATGCAAAGCTAAATAATTAGAACATCATTTTTTTAAAATCAGTAATGAAGTTTTATTAATAAAAGTGATCTAATGATAGTAACATTAAACAGTGGTACACTACTGTAAATACAAGATAAAAATTGCCACAATTTCAAAGAAATCTTGACTTTACAGTGCATAGTCTGCAAACTGTATTAAATATTTCATTATAATCCCTCAACAAATATCATTTTGAACAAATATTATTAGAGAATGAGCCAATAAGATAATTTTTACATTGTTTTAATGTGTTGTACACACTATCCTAATGATTCTGACTAAAGATACAGGTGAACTTTGGTTATATACAGTACAACACTATAATACATATGCCTTAAATCTCGAAAGCCCCAAGTTTAAAAAAAAAAAAAAACAGGTTTCAGTATACTAAGAACTATTTTTTAATACTTGTTGTACATTCATTTACATGGAATGTAAAAAAAACTGTACAATATTTACACACTTTTTAAAAACGTGTTTCAAGGATGTATAACAAATTTAATTTATATGAACTGGCTGGGTTTATAAATAAATAAAAAGTAGGATTTTTTTCATACATTTGTTAAAATACTGTTAAACAATGAATGCTCTCCTATTTTAGGCATACAACTATTAGCATAACACAATAAATATAAAAGTATTCTGTACCTTCAGGGTCTAACATCCTTGGGATGTTCAAATACTTCTCAGCAACATCAAAGGCAAGATTTAAATTATGAATAGGATTATCCTGAAAGACCAAAATATAATTAAAGATCTGATCATGTAAGCAAATTAAAGAAATGTAAATATGACTAGATCACTATATATTAAAAAACTCAAACACAACCCTTATCTAAGACAATTTACGGTTTCAACATTTGTTATGCTTCTTGGATACATAATGGTAGCACAATTTTATTTATATGTACAGTATTCAAGAAGGCATTTAAAGCATCCAACAGAAGAAAGCAATGTTGATTAGGCTTATTTGTATATATTTATCAATTGCTTCTATTAAAACATTATGAATTTTGAGTCATTTTTCAGTAGTAAAGAAGAGTTTTTAAAGATGCAAATTATATTTTTTTATTGAAAAATAAAATTAATCCTGGTACAAATAGATGGAGAAATATATAACTGACATTTTTTAAAGTTAACCGAGTGACAAAACTGCACTGATAATTTTCATATTGTTTTTCTTATGCTATATAAAAAGCACTTTTCTGTGTTCGATTTCAAATTTAAAATGTTTTTGAAAATTTATTTCTTGTTTCTCAATTTTTCTCAGTATTAAAAGACATCAATAAACTGACATTTAATTAAAAAATAGAAATATTAAATAAAAGATTAAAAAAGAAATAGAATTACTGAAGGATTTTTAATTTCATAAGAATTTTATATCCATACAAATTGAAAATATTAAACATTCTTCTCAAATTTAAATATTGCTTGAACATGCAAATCTTAATTATTATGGGAAAAAATTCAGTAAATAATCAATTACCTTAGTTAATTTGCTATAATCTAATAGATCAGGTCTATGCCTATGAATGAGAGCACAGAAAGCAAGACCATCCTTCCAGCTAAAGAAAAAAGAAATAACATTAATGGAGTTGCGAAAATACATAGTCACAACAAATTATTTTTCAAAATGAGTAGTAAGAAAATAATTGACCAAATACCAGAGAGCTGCAAAAATAATTTAAGACTGAAAATTCCATATTCCCTAGTATACATTCCAATCAAGATAATATTCAATTAAATGAGAAAAAAAAGTTATAATTAAATAAAGAAAAGATATTTTTAATGAATGTAATAAGATTTATGTTACCTAATAGAGAAATTCCTAAAAAAATAAAAATGAGATTTTACTTATGTTCTAAAAAGGAAACTTAACCCAAGTAAAATGTTTATATTCTCTATAGATAAATATAAAAAAAATCTCCAACAGAGTTTAACAAGAGTTGATATTAACCTCAAGTGGAAATTCTGTACATTAACATTTTTGTAAGGAGCTGTCTTCCTTTGGCACCATAGTAGCAAGCCTTCTTTTGCTGTCATTTCTAGAATTAAAAAATATATATATTAGAATTGCAATTTAAGAAAAAATGCAGAAAATCAGATTCAAGGCACTAAAGTTACCAAAAGTTAACTTGGAAATTTTGAATGTATTTGATTAAATGAATTATTGAAAAATTTATAGAAATGCAAAGCAGTTATAGAACAAACTTAGAAAATCTGTATAAATATGAGATAAGATAAAAACAATTGCAAATTATTTCCAGTGTAAAATTAAATTTATAAAATCTTCTATGTTTTTAAACTTTAATATTATTAATTACAACTAAAGAAACTTAAAAAAAAGAAATCCATATCTTTATTTTAGATGCAGATTGTACTTCATCTTATCGATACATGTTAAGAATGCAGATTTTCATATAGAGAACTAGTCATAAGCTTATAATTAATAGGATTCATATTATTTCCTGAAAAATGAATTAACCCACCTTCTACTGAAATATCTTGAATTGCAAATCGGAGAATAATGGTCCATATAAGTCCAAGGGTCATCTTGACATTTCCATCAACAATTTCTATTTCAGAAACAATTGTGGATTTAATATTTTATTACCATTATCAAAAATAAAATGGTGAAGATAAAAACATGAATTAAAAATAGATACTCTTGCTTTAATATTCCAAATATTATAGCAATTGCAAAACTTGCAAGAAACTAAGAACATATTATATCCTTAAAACTGTTTAGAAATTAAGCTCATGTAAACAAGAATTTAAATTATTATTAAATATTAGATTCATCATCAAAAACAATTTAAAATACTAAAACAAATTCTAAAAAAATTAGGATGCTTTTATCCTACAAAAAATATAAGCAATCCCAATTTCCTGTCAATATTTTACTATGCTTTGTGAAAAGATGCCCACAATAGCTGAAATGGCATTTTAAATTTAAATACACTGAAATACATTCAGTGGTATAAAATAGTTCTTGTACCACTGGTACAGAACTTTTGAGGGACAACTATAAAATATACCTTAGCATAGTTTTCAAGACTTGTAACTTTACTTCATTTTCCAGACAAATAAATCAAAACTTTGAATATTAGAGCTGATGAAAAACAGAGTTCACTTTAAAAAGCATTAAGATTAAAAGTCTTTAAATTTCTGATGCTTTAGTTATAAAACATACATGGCTGATACCAAGTCAAACAATTTTCTATAATTTACTTTTAGAATTTAAAAATATGCAAGATGCAATTGAAGATTCCTCTACTTGACAGTAAATACAAACTAGGAACAATTGCATCATCTGTATGAATAATAAAATACAGTCAGACCCCCTTATGACCAACCGTCAACAGACTGTTCTAGAAGTTCGCAATAACTGAGGGTTCACTATATCCAATTTTTCATATATCGGCTACACAAGAATGCCTTTAGCCCTCCAATTCCCAAGGCCATTGAAATAAAGGGACCTCAAAATACGGAATGTCCTAGCTCCTCTATGAAAGATAAGAGAAATACACTCCCCCCCCCCCAAAAAAAACCACAATGACAGCTGGCATTGTCCGAATTGTAAGAAAACTCCCCTCTTCCCCAAACACATCTGGGCGAGCCACTCTAACGAAGAAAACATGCGCCACGGATGTGAAATAAATCACACTTAACAAAAGGAGGTGGAAATTTCAGAGTGACATTAGGACATTTAGGCTATCGTCTCTTGCTTGAAGGGACGGTCCCGTATCGATAAAGTTAATCCTTAATTACATTTCTGAGTTGAAAAAATTAATTGCAATTTGTAATGGGTTATAATAAATTAAAATAAATATTGGTTCTTAAGAAATTAAATAATGATTTAACAATACTTATATTTCTATAAAGTATGAAAATAAATCGCGATTCTTCGTTTAAAAAGCTGAAAGTAAGCTTGAAAAATGGAAATTTTGGTTCATTATATAAAACTTACTTGCTTTTGAAGACTGTTACAAGCATTTGAAAATACATTTGTAGCATAGGAGTTCAGTTGGAACCATTTGAAAAGTTTGTTATAATTAAGGCATAAACGCATATAATCCTGGGTTCGTTATACTAGGGTTTGACTGTATTTTTCTACACATTAGGGCTCTGATAAAAGCTTCATGAAATTAAACCATATTTCTTTTTACATACGGATTGGTGTTTAAAATAAAATTCCATTGGATTTATCAGTTACTTTAAATATTAAGGATCATTTTAGCCATAATGATACAGTAATGTTTTCATGTACTGTCAACATGAATTTTCTTAGATGGAACATATCAAAGAATATTTTCTTGATGAAATGTTGTTTATTCAGTACAAAAAAAAATTCAATAAAGGATATGCAACATGGTAATCCAATTTTACAGAATAATTTCTAGGAACATTCATCAAGAACGTAGAATAAATGCAAAATGTTCCAATTTACCTTCAGCACCAATGGAAACTAATTTGACACCCTTGCTTGCAATAAAATCTAAAGCTTTGTTCACATTAGCAATGTGATGGAACCTCATCTTGCCCCTGTCGGGCTTTGGCAATGTTTCACTGGAAATTACTTCTAGTAGAAGCATGAGTTTTAGTCCATTGCGGAAGTCTTCCTCAATGTTCTCGATCTGTGTCCCGGCCTTCCTCAAGTGGGAGTTGCACCAAGCAGTGAAGGTCTGAAATGAGGAAACATCAACTATAAAATATACCGAAATACAGCAGTAAAAATAGGAATTGAAACACAAAACTTAAAGCCTTATTAAAGTAAATCACATTTCTATATTGTTCACGAATTTAAATACAAATTTCATAGAACACAAATAAATTACTGGTGCTTTCAATGACTTGGAATTTATACATAGCAGTGAATGCTTTTGAAGGATTATGCAATATTAATCAGCCAGTGACGTAACAAGGGTAAGTGGCGCCCGAGACAAAATATAAATCCCCCCCCTCCCCAGTCATCATCAAGGCTTAGTAATGGTAAACGGCACCTGGAGAGTGGTGTGTTTTCGTTCTCCAATTATACTTGACTTTAGAAAGGGGCATAAAAGCACTAATGTTTTGTATTAGTGGCTCCTGGGACATCTATACCACCTGCCCACCCCTTGCTACGCTACTGTAATCACCAAAAATAATTATAAAAACAATATCTTAATGATAAACATTTTGAAAAGATATTAGAAATAACTATGTTCAACTATTCTTTTCGTTAAATAAATGTTTTCTTCTATTTGTTTTTCTAATTATTAGATCTGTCTCTCGGTAATGCTCTAACATCACCAACAATAAAACTTGCGCCATAGCACTGCAAGACGTTAAACAGAATTATTTCATTGTTAGAGAACCTAACTTTCAGTCATTTTAAATTTAAAAGAGTAATTGTTGTTCTAATTTCAAATTTAATACCTCTAAAATAGTTAAATAAAATTTTCTATCGATTGATATAAAATTTGTCTCGCTATGATCAATAGTTCCCGAGAAATTTTAAAATTATATTAGTCATATATTTCAAATTAATTTCCGTTTTTTAATAGAAAGTACTAAATCAAGCCAGTGCTATATCATGTGCGTGATATAGTTTGAACGTTGTTTACCAAGAGGTTTTTTGAATAAAGAAATATGTAAATATAAAATATATATATTTCCTGTCATAAAACGTATGCTTATTTTATTTGTTTTCAATCAATGTTAAACATTTCTCTCGCATATATATCTATTTAAACACGTCAAATTTGACGAGAAATCTCTCGAATGAAGAAGTCTATTTGTATCCGTCATACCATGACGGGTGATTTTATAGTATATATATATATATATTTGGCAATGAAAAAAATATTTGCTCATTGATGGAGTTGCAACAGGACAACATTTTAGAATGCCCATCACACAATCAATGTTTATTTTCATTCCTTTTCACAAAATTAAAAACATTATGGCCAACTCCCTAAAGCTTTTCTTTATTGTGTGTATGCTCGTAAATACATGTACTCATTTCAAATCTTCCTCCCTTTTTTCATTTTGCCTTGCAACGAGAAAGGAAAACTGTCCTGCATAAGACTATTAAATGCAGTTCGTAATAAAGCAGATGGGTTCTGTTCAACTTCAATTAATATCAGATATTGTTTCAATTCATTTTCCTCCTCCCCAGAATTCAATTATTAACAACAATCATACATGGAAGAATTATATACCAAAATGATGCATCAGGTTAACCAAAGATAACAGCTCAATTACAAAGTTTAAGTACAGAAATATTTGATGAAAAACACGGTCATTGGAAAACCTATGCTTAAGGAAAACATATGGCAGCCCCCAATATGTCTTCCAGTATTTATGTAATTGACAAAAGTTTACAGTATAACGTGGCAACTAATAATAGTATTATTTTCATTAATATTATTGGAGACAAAAAATTAAAAATGTATTTCTATTCTACAGTAAAGATAATAAGCAAGGAATAAAGGAAATTAATCAACATCCCAAGTTAATACCGAGTTTTTAGAATAAATTTTCAGACGCAAGATATATGCAAATTTGATACAGCAGAATAGTTGGTCAGAGGAAAAGAATATATAGACATTAGCTTAACTTTTATCATTAAGAACAAGTGTATTTCATAACTAAATCTGTTCTCCATTACCTGGCAATGAATCCAAGACAGAATATTTCTGCCTCTTCCCTAACCCACTAAACACACACACACAAAAAAATCTATATTTACACTATTACAATAATACAGTGGACTGGATACCACTACATATATAATATTCATGATTATATTATATCTTCACAACGCCTTGATCAAAAATTTGTCCCAAGACCTTAAGTATCCAAAAATATACCACACAAATAAACTGTATTTTAATTATAAAAATATAATATGCCCACGAAATGATGCATGACAAAAAGAATCCGAACACAGATATTCAGATGTATGTGTAAATGAAACGTTGTAAGAAAACAATATTTTATTATCAGTGTTAATCCATTTTTCTGTCCCTTTTGCAATTTCATATGATAAACGTGGAATAGGGTCTGTTTTCTCTGTTGACTTCTTCAAAAGAAATAGGGTATTACGTTTCATTTATTGGTACAAGTATTTTATTTGAAAAAGATGCACCCGATATTTTCCCAGCTATTAGAATTTACATGTTCATAACAGAGATTATGAAAATCTCGAACGACACATGAATTTTTCTACACAGCTCTTTAATTACACATTTTAAAAAGAAGTTTTTATTGCTCTTGTTTTCTTTCTCACTTCCAGACAGCATAACTGCTTAGTAATTCCATTCTTCAGAATTCCATCAACCAACATAATCGGAATACATTCGCCCCAGTTATTCAACAACCAGTGTCCTACATCCATCCCCCACCCCCTGTAAAAAAAACTTCCAAAAATAAAACCTGCAAAGCTACAGAAACCTCAATCCACCACCCTGAGTAACCGGACACTTTTCCCGCTGTTCCCCAGCTTTCTTTTTAAGGCGCTAGGTATAGGAAGAAGCTCTAAAAAGCCGCGCCCACGGTTGCCAGTGGAGACGAAGAACCGCTGTTTGAAGAGCCCCAGAGTGAATCTGGGGCTATACCGTCGGCAAATTCCAAGTGTGTGTGTGTGACTCAAGCAGTTCCCGTTTCCAGAGGGATATAAATATCCTCTGCTCCACGGAACTTCAGTATCGTCTGCCATCTCGCTGGTGATGCTTGAGAATGGCAGTTCTCCGCCATATAAGGACACGGAAGATAACGGAATCATTCAGGAAGCAGCCGAACGCCTTCTCTGTTCGGGTGTTCCATCAGAACGTTCGAAGGAGCGTAAAGAGATAGAACGATCTGGTTTATTTGTTCTTAGTGTTCGCTGGTTTTGATTAGCAGAAAAGTTAACTACCACGCCGAGGTGGAAGTGTCGGGATAATAACTCACGGCATTGAATGTGTGCCGCCAACTTTCTGTCAAAAGGAAAAATAAACTTCAAGAATACGAAGGATTTGTGACACGAAAATAGAATGCGGATGAGCATTTCACGTGCCTTTGAGATGAGTTGTCATAAAAGTTTTCACTTTTTATTATTCAATACTTGTTTTGGTTGGCCAGTGCTTAAAACCGTCTGCTTTCACTGCAAGGTTCAACAAATATGTATTAGTAATGGAAGCAACTAAATGGCTTTATATCAGTGATTTATGAAAACACTCCACCGTTTCACCAAAATTAAATAAATTTCCTCATTACATCACAGGCCCGAAGACGGCCACAAACAGATTAAACATCTTTTTTTTAAAAACGTCCAATCAGATACGAGAAAGCGAAATGTAATTTCTAGAGACATATTGTGTCATGAATATTTCCAGAATAGCTTCATTATACCATTCATTATTAATTACGTCTTAAATCTAATTTTCTACCAAGAAAAAAACTTATCGCAGGATTTCAAATGAATTGGTTACAAAATACAGAATTTCATTATTAAACAACTAATTTTATAACAGAGCGCCTAAAATAACACAATTATGACTGTGAATTCATTAGAGCTATTATCTGAAATATCAAAATATTTGACGACCATCAAGTGGAATAAATAACGATTCAGACTAGCCAATTTTCGTCAAATATTACAGAATTAGTATCCAAATTTATCGAGCAAAATAATAATAATAAAAAAAAGTAAATGCAGATATATAATCCTCTCCAATAAGCTCCAATTCATATGAATGGCGGTAGACCGCCGTCACGGTTGTTACAGAAATAGAAAACCATTTCCGGAGATACGTGCAAAGCAAGACAGATATCAGAATAGGCCTTATATTTAGAACATGCCGACATAGCATGATAAGCAAGTGACCTTGATCTTGATAGAGACTTATCCGCTTCTTGAATAAACATAATCCAATTACACAATTAACGTTAGAAAACAAAGCTCCAATGCATCCAACTTTTAACCGTTCAATGATTAAAATACTTTGCCTATCTTGCCAATGGCCGACTCCAAGTAAAAGCAAAACAAAGAAACAAGTCCGTAGTATTTCAACGCAAAACAAGACAATATTAATGATGAATCTCAAGGCTCAATTGGCAGTATGGATAAAGCATAACAATAGTTTCTTTTAAATGGCTTCACGTGGCTCAGGTCAAGCTACTTAACTTTCCAGTTTGGCATACTAACATCCATACGGAAACCTGTTATAGATAATAACGGGGAAGAACAAGAAACAAAGGTGCCCATTCATCGAAGCAAGGGCAACTTAGTAATCCATTGTCCAATAACGAGGGATTATGTTTAAATAGCATCTTTAGTTGAACTAGTGAACGTGGAAATAAATCGAGAGGTTTAGATCCAATAGACAAGGCGTAATCGGACGACGACATCTTGAGCGGATTTTAAGATTCATTGATAGTACTAATCTAAAATATACTCATCAGTGCATGCGAATGAAGTTTTGTTCAATATAAAGAACCAATTACGCAGCTTTTGTCAACTATAATACTCTCGGTAAAAAGCCTGTATCTTACAATAAATTTGTTAATTCCGGATTTATTAAATATCGTCCATAATTCCAGCCTTAAAGCATGCTAACTCGCAGTAGTACGTAATCTGTGTTTGACTTCTTGCTTTATATTAGTTAATTAAATTCACTAGGTTCTTTGCATTTATTCATCGATATAAAACTACATCATTAAAAATGAGAATTAGGTTAATTTAACGTTTAGTTATTGTGTTTGAAATGAAAACGATTCATTCTATCAAGTGAATTCTAAATATACAGGGTGTTCATTAATTATTGTCGGGGTTTCCGTACCTCATAACTTTCGAATAAAAAATATTACACAAAAACCGATTACGTATTCGTAAATTACAACTCAAAGAATTTTACGTGGCAACAATGCGATCTTAGCGCATTTGCAGTCTGGGTAATTATGACGTCATAAATAAAAATGGCGACCGTGCAAGAAAAAGCAATGTGTGTATTGTGGTTGTTTGAAACTAAATTTGGTTTGGGGGTTTGTCAAGAACATTGTGTACAAGACCCCTGTGACCTCCCTTGATGAACTGAAGCGCAGAATTCTTACTGCGATCCAAAATGTTACCCCACAAATGCTGGAGAACACTTGGAGGGAAATCGAATTTCGCCTCGATGTGTTACGAGCCACGAAGGGCAGCCATGTGCAAATTCATTAATCATTAATAAAATTCTTTGAGTTGTAATTTACGAATACGTAATTGGTTTTTGCGTAATATTTTTTATTCGAAAGTTATGAGGTACGGAAACCCCGACAATAATTAATGAACACCCTGTATATCTAAGGATTTTAAAATTTCAAATTTTACATCCTTTTACGATAGAAATGAGTATATAACGTAGAGCATAGGCAAAAATGGTAAAAGAGAATTCAAGAATAATTTGAACATTTGACGACCTATTGTGAGTACCAGTTTGATGCTCACAAACGTAATCCGCAAAATTTCGCTCCCGAAAGTAATTTTCTACGTGAACTCAGATAATTATATTAGAACTGCTTAATAATACGAAAACTTCATGCATAACAGATTTACATCAAAACTGCGGTTGACTAATTACGTCGGATAACTCTATAGCATTGCCGCCGAAAATTTTATTTGCACAACCATGAAAAAAGATAAACCTCGCAAGTGTCTAAGGAGTAAACGACGAGTTATTTTAACTACTAGTCTTCGCGTTAACTTTTTGGAACCGAGCCAAGATTGCTATCTGCACAATAACCGCTTCATTCTGTTCTTCAGTAAACTGAAAAACCCTGGTTTTAGAGTATCTTTAAATCACAGCATTCGCAACACATTCGCGCTCTATTATTTCAGCACTTTTTAGTTTTCATGTCTGCTATTCATTACGGCCATTAAATTGAACAGCGTTAACTGTTTAAAAACAAGTACTGATTTGGAGGAATAGCAATATCAAAACGACTGTTAGAATGCATTTTTAGAAAATCTATATAGAAACTGTATATATTCGTTTTTCAGTCCGTACATTTATATTTTCTGCATAGGCTGAAACTCTTTTGAGCATTAAATCGTTAGCTCTTCACGTTATATTGAAAATTACTACTTCAAAAAAACGGGGGAGGGGGGTTTAAAGGGAAAAGATGAATTGTTCTTCGTAATTTAAGCATTTTCCTCATCTTCTCAAAAAACAATTTAATGTTTACATTTAAAACAAGAGCTCTTATAAAAATTTAAATACAAGTTAGTCAAGCATCATTGATGCATAATTTTATAAGCACTCAGAAAGTTACTTTTGACTTGTTCAAACGGCTCTCGCATAATTCCAGAACGAGGCGCGAATATAAACTAATTTGTTTATTCTGCATTCTCTGCATAGAACTCTGTAACTTCTATTCTTATTTATTTTGATTAATGTGATGTAAGAATTATGCATGAATTACACAAAAGCTACACCATTGAAATTTAAAATTTAAATTTTTAACGACAACGTGAGATTTTAATATGTTACCAAGTCTGAATTGCTCGCACATACGATTACTCCCATTACCCCTTAACCATTTTGCCTTCTCTGCTATGTAATTGGATGACACTTTCCGTCTGGGAAGCGAGTTGCACATTTGATTCAATTAAGATTCCATAGAACACTCGAGATGTTTATGAATTGCACTGCACCTAATTATAAAAAACTTAATTTTAACTTATAATTATTCGATGATGCACGGGCACGAGAGTTAAGTGATTAAATCGAATATTACCCGCTGGAATTAAGTGGAACGATCTCGTACATCTGTTCGATAAATAATAATTTAAAAATTTCATATATTTTAACGTAGGACAACGTTCCACCCATTGGGATCTCAGGAAGGAATTTGATTCACACGCCAAAACGCAACAAAACTTGGTATGGTAGATCCTCTATATCTCGGTAACTACAATGTTAAAAACATAACTAATGTCTTATAAAAGGTAGCAACAGAAGTTGCAAAAAAAAACTTACTTAAACTTAAAAACTTCCGAGAAACAAAAGAGCCAGGCGAGTAAAGTAGTCCTACGTCTATAACATCAGCGGCTGTCTGAAAAGACAGCCTCCCGTCATTTTTAAAAGAAAGAATGGCCAAAAGTAGCCAAATATTTAATTCTTCAAAATTCAGTTCTTTTCCACACGCAACAACTTAAAACAGAGCCTTTTAATATTTATTGCCTCCCAGCTCCCCATTTTTTTTTTTTTTTTCAAATCAAGATGGCTTCCATATTTCGATTAACACGAATTTATCGATCTAGAATCTGACAGCAGCCTATAGTAGAAGCTTTCAAAATTGCAAAATCTTTTACGCCGCCCATAGTTTCAGATATAATTTAAGGTCTTCGTAGAGATATTTATAAAGGGAAAAAAAAAAAAAAACGTAAACTCGTTTTAATAATTCCTCCAAAAACTGCGACTCCTTCACCCAGTCATTTCAACTCGCAGCAGTTCCTCCTCTCCGATAACCAAACTACTCGTTACGCAACGTGCCTTCAAGAGACGCGTAATTATATTTAAAAAATAACAAACGGAATAAATTAAAAGGAGAAAAAAAAGAACCACGTGTTTTTCGCTGGTTTTTTCTCCCCTCACTCAATCGACAGAGTTCGGATTGCAGCGCTCGACATTCCAAGCGAGAGCAATCAACTCGGACCGCAAACACCGCCCTGAATACAACCCACTGATCCACTTCGCACACGGGAAAAAAACAGACAAAGCATTTCTTTCTGGTGAACTTGAGGCGGGAGGGATGCTTCCACAGTTCAGCAAACGGGAGAAAGAAAAACCCATTCTCAACACTTTTGATGAAGATGATTAAGAGAGGCAGAGAAACAAGTTCACGACGAAAATGTGTGGTGTCATACACGGATTATTTCTACACAACACTTTCGCTTTTTATTATTCGGACTTCTTGACAAAAGTGCACACATATCCTATTATATACGGAGTCATTCACCGAGGGGAGGGAAACGAGAGATTTTTTATTATAGCGACCACTCGGGTGTTTTTTATTGACCGATAGCAGTCAAACACAAGAAGTTAGCTAAGTTATTCGATTGAAAAATTACATACGAATGTAATATATCCTGTTATCCGCGAGAAAAAGAGGGTCTTTGTGATTAGAACAGAAACGACACATTTTACGGAAGTATAAAATGTACGCTGGGAGTGCTGAAAATTCCGAGGTGAAGTTCAAAAGAAACTGTAGCACTATCAAATCTAAGGTTTACAGAAATTTCGACTATGGCGGTTCGACTTCGCGATGCCGATTTGCACTATAAAAAAGATTATTAATCTTTAACCTTACTGATTTGGGCAAGGTGAAAATCGCGCCCCGCCTATCCACATAATTTGCCCCCCAGGGGGGGTCACCACGAGTACGTGGATAAGAAGCTGCCGGTTTAGTTTAGTTATATTAACGTCCCGTTTTGAAGCAACACGAGGGCTATTTTGGGACGGACCTCGTAATTTTGAACCTCGGTCAGATGACGAGGACGACACCTGAGCTGGCACACCCCTCTCCAAACTTCCGCGCCACACCAATGGGAGGACGTTGGACCACTACATATGATTTAACGTGCAACAGGCCCCATACACGGCGGATCTTCAGTGGAATCGGGTCTCGAACCTGGAACCCTCCGGTCCCAAAGCCGAGACCTTACCACTAGGCCACCGCGGCCTCTTAAGAAGCTGCCGGATAAGTAAGTGGGTTCTTGCTTCTCCTGGGGATACAGTAATGGGAGGGGGCTGAGTTACCCCTCACCGATGGCGAGACGTACCTCCTTCGGGAGGGGTTGGGCAGTGGCCGGTGATGGCCGTTACGACTCCGACCCCAGTTTCCGACAGTCGTGACGACCGTTCTTCAATTGTTTTCCGCGCGCTTTGGCATGCCGGAGGTGACTCTTTTATGGCTATCCACACAATTTGTCGGTCAACGGCCTAATAAGCCTTGCATATAAACAGCAATTTGATTAGTTTTAAAAGTATTCGGACTTATTTGCAAGCGTTGCGTAAAATAGCGATTAAAAACAATCACGATGCAGAAGAATGGAAAATTTAAGAATTTGGAAAGTTAAGAGAATATTCTCTGTGTATTTTCCCTTAGAGTGATTATAGAATCATTCATCGGGTCGTTTAATTTGTTAACACATGAAACACGGAATGGGAGCTTAAAAAAACCTTAAATGCATAAAAACAGGCGCTTAATTTTAGATCTATAAAGCAGCAAGAAGATTTATTTTCTTCTTAATGAAACAATAACTTAGGTAATCAAATAAGATATCAAAGATATGAACAAAATAGGTGTCAAGTGTAACAGAAGAAATCCACTTTTTTTCCCCCCCATTTTGTAACAAAGGGCATATAATCTATAAATAATTTTAAGACGTAACGGACGTCTTCAGAACTTCGTCAGACCAGCCGAATAGAAACCTCCTTGCTTAAGTGGTCAGACAGCCGGGATTAGCTCGGACAGTCGAGATTTTTTCGGTTTGGAATAAAATTTTCGGACATCATTAATTTCCGTTATATGTACGCACGATCTCCTTCCATGCCTGGACTTCACATTAGAAGCCATTATCGCAAACCCTTTAATGTTTCTTAACCATACGGAGACTTACAGAATCATGGACTTGATCTAGTTCTCTCTATCTGATCTCTAGTTATATCTCTTCTTGGTATAAGAAACATGAACACGCAATAAAGTTGTTTTCGCCTCTCCCAGAAATATCTTCCAATATCATTTCCAATTTCATACTTATATGTCAATATTCTGTGAAATTACGTTCGAGATTCGGATATGTATTGTAACAAAATTGAGACCGTCTTGGATGAAAGATAATTTTGTACTTGCATGTGAAAATAAGATCTCGGGATGATTTTGCCATTTATTCACTCGAGATGCGGACTTTCGCACCAGAAGTAAAAATGAATTGGGGAAATCATCCATTTTAATCTTTGGGGAAGAACGTTCTAAAAAATTGTCTGACTGAACAGCGTATTGTGCAGGAAAAATGTAAAAATAGCCTGGATTACATTTTTTTTAGAATACGAAAGGCTATGTCAGGGATGGGATGGGGCCTTAAGGCAGCATGTGGCCTTATTGAATCTCCTTCTCGTCAGTTATTTACAATTTGCATTGCAATAATATGCTAATCTGTAATATAATAATTACAGAACAATAACCTTTAAGGTTCAGCTCGTGCGGCCTTTTGCCCACCTGCCGAATTTAATGAGGTCTTTCAGCGCAAGAAGGTCCCCCACCCCTGGGCCATGTTCTTTGGCCTAATGTCCCGCAGGAAAAACGAACTGTTGTCAGCAGATACTGCCTTCCAGTTGGTCAACTATAACACGCTACCAGGAATTGAAAGGAATCGTGCTTTCGAACAAAATCTTACGTTGTTAAAAAACAAAAATCATAACGTGATGCAATTTTAAATTAAAAATTCAAGGCTACACAAAGTTATATGAACGGAATTTTAAACTAACAAAATGCGCATACATATAATGCTATAGAATAAATACAAGAATCGTTTTAATAAGTCCGGTAAAATTCTGAGATATGTTCTACGTGTTTTTTCGGCAGCATCCCAGACGTCAAGTTTTCTGTTTTCAACAAACTGAATTTGGGCCAGATGAGTTCGCGTTAATTACACTCACAGTCCAACTACAGCAAAAAAAAAAAAAAAAAAAAAAAAGAGTTGTATAGTATTATAAAATGTTTTCATTTTTTAAAAAAAATCGAAAGCTTCTCGGACCAGTGTGATTTTTTTAAAAAATATTTTCGCAAATTTAAATTTGACTGCAATAATTAAAATGTGAATATCATTATCCTTAGCAAGATATAATTCCACTCCAACAGCATATACTTCACATGAAACTATATTGAAGCTAGATAATTTTTACCCAACCTATTTGAATCTGATCGCCAAAAAGATAGTATATGTTCTTTAAAGTTAATTTAGGTAGACTAACGTCCCGTTTTAAAACCACACGAGGGTTATCCTGGGTAACCTTGTAATTTTCGACTGGTCAGACCAGGAAGAATTAAAGTGCCACAGGAACAGCATACACGGCGAATCTTCGATGGAATAAAGTCTCGCACCCGCTGCCTACTAGTTCCGAAGCCTAAATTTTTCCATCAGGCACGGTGGCCAATTTAAAAGAAAAAAATTATCTCGCATTCATCTTATTATTTATTTCTCTGATAACTTCAATATTTTTTCATCCGGAACATTTAGCAATCAACATCGTAAAAAATCACGCGGCAACTGCATCCACAACGATGTTTAACCTCTTCCGGTAAAATTACGAGTCTAGCTCGTCGTTGGTTTTTATGCTATACAAGCACCATTCCATGATTAAATCTTACCAGAAGTGGATAATTTGTATAAAACAGACCCAATTTTTGCGCTAATTCCGAAGAGAAATCGACGAGCAGATAAAGCTGCACATTTTTTACTCACACGCTAGAGAGGAATGCATAGAAGCGAAGGGAACGCGGAAGACTATTACCTCATAACTACTAAACGGTTAGTTAAGAAAGGCTGAAAGAATATTGGCTTCTGTTCAATGCTGCCTATTCTTCTGGGATATCTTTAATCGCTCCCCCACCCTTTTTCTTACGCAGGCCCGTGATTGTTCCCGAAAGAATGCTCACAGACTCGGGTTGTTTTGTAGGTGAACGGTTTTATATAGGTTACCAAAGGTAAAGGAATGTCGGGTATGGGAAAACCGACAAGGTGAAAGAAAACAAAAGTGAATATGCAATTTGTTTTCTTTCGCGAGCTTAAGAACGCTGGCGAGACGATTTATTTAGCGATAAAATGAAGAACAAAAAGGAGAATTTCATACAGCGAACTCTTCTCGCAACACAAGGTTTCCATTTAAACATGGTGAGAAAAGTGCTCTAACCCCCAAAACAAACAAAATTGCCTTCATGGATTAAAATATTAACAGAAATATCAAATAGCGTCAAAGAAACAATTCCCCACTGAACAATTTAACTGCATATTCACCAAATAAACTTCGCTACAGTGAATCGAAATTTTCTACAAATTTATTCATTTTTATCCTGCTTGAATTTTATTTCCGAGGGCGGATATTATTTAACTAATGTTTTCCGAGCACATTTCGCGTAAATAAGCCACTTAACTATCAAAATGTATTTATTTTCTGGAATTGTTATCTGGAACTCGCCTTCTTTATTTTTTATTTAATAAATGAAGTGGGGCCCCCCCCCCCATTCAAGTCGGTCGATACCAACGATGTTGTTTGTCAGCAACTATAATAAATTAATAATTTTAAATTCTATTAATTTTTTTTAATTTATAAGTTTAAATTTTTGTATAGAGAAAATGCTGATTGAGCAATGGCAGGATCTTAACTAAATCGTCCAAGAAAGAAAAACTATTGAATTTAAGGCCTGATGTTATAATCAAGATTATTAAATATTCGCAACCCCCCAAAAGAAAGATAATTTAATTGACAAATTGACACTATATCTTCATGCGAACCCGATTTTTTATTAATTTTAGATATAATTTAATTGATTATTTTTTTCCAAATCATCTGCAAACTCTGTTTTTAATCATAATCAAAACAGTTTTTATAATAAAAACAATACGCATGCTTTCTGAGAACTTGTCAGTGAAGCACATCTGAACACTTAGGATTACAAAGCGGGTTCGAATGTAGAATACATTTTGAAGCAAAGACAGCACGGTAAAAAATTACAATTAACTATTAGGTTTATAACTCGAGTTAATTCTCTCGTCTTAAACGAATTAACTATTCGGGAAGAAAAAAATAATGGAAGCTTTATTAAGAATAAAACTCTTTAATCATAATTTTGTAATGAAAAATGGAGAAAAAATACAAACTTCTAACCAAACTAACCCCACGCCCTAACACCATTTACTTATAACAGAATACGTTATAGTAAATCTGTACCTCAAAGGTAAATTATTTTAAGTACAATTGTGTTGATTTTGATGTTTTTAACGTATTTCCATTATCCAATCTCGACCGCAACTTTGGTTGGACACAATGTCGTAGTTACAAGTCGAAAAGAACAAAAGACGACCGCTTTCAAACAGTGGCAGCGGGGGGGGGGGGGGGGAGTCACCTCGCCACTTTTTGAGGTAAATTAAAATTTTATTTAATTTTAGTCGCATGAAACTAGGAATTATATAAAAGAAAAGCAATAGTGTCAAGTTAGCTAAATTTGTAGCTAAATTTTTAAAATTTTATTTCCTACTCCCTATACTCCCGTACTTTTAGTCGTATATCAAATTTTTGCCCCTTCGCTTTTGACTCCCAATCGGCACTGCTTTCAAAAAATAATTTGCGCACGCAATACATTGCGCTTAGGAACTTCTGTGGCTCTCCTGTAAAATGTCAAAATTACTACTTAAGACAGTTTACCTCTAACGAGTTAAAAAAAAAAAAAAAAAAAAAACCACGAATTGTTTGCCCCTCGACTCTCTAGAATACTTCCACATGGGATGCGACTTACGACCCCCGAGTGGCTAAAAATGATTGTATCTAAATGCTAGGCGTATTCTATTGGTATAAAAAAAGCCTTTAGTATCCAAAATCACCTCTTTCACTTACGGTTTGTCACAGTTGTGTTTTGATTTTGTACCGTTGCTGTTTTCCGACGATAACTTCGAAAATTGTTATACGGAGGACATTCTTAACCCATTTTAAGATCCCAAAATTGATCTATTCAATGACGACTTTCAGATTGCTGTACTATAACATTTTACTTCGACGGTAATGTCAACGCACAAATGTTTGTAATCTACCAAAATTTTTTTCCCGAGTTGTAAACAGTGGCGTAGCTACGGGGAGGGGGACGGTTCGCCCCGGTTGGCACTCCGAAAGGGGCGGCAAAATCAGACATGCAGGAAAACAATTTTGTAACTAAGAGCAGCGCCACTAGTTCAATCAATGTGTACACACACAAAAAAAACTAATATAACAGATTTCACTTCCTGATTTCTTTTTTCTTACACTTGACTCTACATATTAAGATTTTTATACGTTGACCTAGTGTTTGTGTGTTTGACCCTTGCTTTTTTAATGGTTTTTTGATTTGGTGTCCTAAATTTTTTTTTTTAAATTGTGAATTTTTTTTTAAATAATTTTAATATGGCGGTGTGCGGCACGCACTTTTGGAGCCTCGGTGTGTTTTTGGTGCTTTTGTAATTGCGTGTTTTCATTTTAAAATATTTATGTGTTTACATTTTTATAACTGATGAGGTTCTGAGCTTGGAACTGTTGTATTCTCTGCAGTTACTTTTTTTTTCTTTGCGTTTTAATTCACTTTGTGGCTTGTGTTTTTTGTATGCACTCTGTAATTGGAGTCATCTCTGTAGTGTGCTTTCTTTGAATAAACAAATAAATTCACATTTTTCGCCTTTTGTCGGTAAATCGCCGATATGTGAAAGAAAGAATGGTGGTGGACGCGTGATTTCCCAACTAATCTTTAGAGATCGAGGGTGGCAAGCGACGAATTACGTTACTAATTAAAAATAATTTCTCGAATTTATTATTATTATTTTGACGTTTTTTCGACCCGTGTGTAACAAGTAATGGAAGGTATATATTGGCATATTGGAAGGTATATATTATCTGCCCGGGGCGGCATATTGCAAGTTCGGCCCGGGCGGCAAAAGTTGCAGCTACGCCACAGGTTGTAAAACTGGGCAATCACTTGAAAATTACACCACAGCATTGGACTTACGACGGCAAATGCGTGCAATCAGGGTGTACCACAGTTGAGTAGATTTCGTAGAGATTTTAGATTCATGCGATTTAGAAATTTGGTCATTTTAGATTCACGGACATGAAATATATTAAGATTTCATCGCCGAAAATCTTAGCTAGTTAATAAAGCCCAATCACTTAAAAGAGTAGCGACATAGACGGACTCCAAGGGCATATCCTTACGATAACATTAAAAGCAATTAACATTACGCAACTTCCATAAAAGAATTCAGTTAAATTTTCCTCTTGAATCGAATATCCGGTAGAGAGAACTGACGCAAATTCATCTATATCGATCACGGGACTTTGATCAAGCGCGCAATCCTTTGATGAAGCAGGCTGGAGAGATTTTGGAACTTCGCTCAGATTAAACACAAAAGCAAACTCCCCTTTTAAGATGGGGAGAAAAAAATCACAGAGCAAACTGATTCTTATCTCCGAAAGAGATTTATTTTGGTGATTTATGATTAAAGAGCCCGATTTTTATCTGACGCGTGTTCCGCGGAGAGAACTTCGGACCGATGGAACGAGATTGTGTTCGAAGGTCGGCCTCCGAACAGGAAAAGCAACAATGGAGAGGCGATTAGCATAATTTCCGCGATGTTAGCAAGAAAGCAAACTTGGAACGTTGTTGATCACGCGCGCTGAGGGAACTAGAAAGGGGGTTAAGATGAAACTCACGAACGAGAAGCACATGATTGAAACAATATAGTTTAATTGTAGTGTATTCTTCTAGGCTTTTGAATGTGAATGGGTTCAACTAGGTTCCAGGCAAAAAACTGCAATAATTCAGTTCAGTGGCGAATCCAGAGGGGGGGGGGGCTATCGGGCTACACCCCCCAGGGCCAAGCCAGAATTCTTGATATTATTTAAAATCATTAAAAACTGTTTTTCCTTAATTTCCCTCTTTTAAAAAATAATAAAAACGTTTCAACATTGCTTTCTGGCATGGACAGGCTCGAAAATTTTCCTATTTTTGTAGTCATTCCACTTGTCCTTGTAGCTTTGACGCGGTCGAAGACATTTTTTGGCTGGTTATTTTCATTGTAATTTTTATTAAATTATAGAAAGTATTGTATTGTTCTTTATGATTCTTATTGTCAGGTGAGTAAAGTCTGTAAAGTTAAAGAGTTTTGGTTTACTTTAGTCTCGAGGTTTGACATTCGTCACGACGATACAAAATTTTTATGACTTCAGCCCCCTCCCGACCCGAATCCTAGATTCGCCACTGATTCAGTTTATTAACTGCAATTATCAAGGCCAGATTTCTCATAAGGCCAACCTAGGCCACATCAGTGATATGACACAAGTATAAAGGAAATTACTATACAGGAAATTAGCAATCATGTGCTTCTCGTTCGTGAGTTTAATCTTAACCCCTTTCTAGTTCCCTCAGCGCGCGTGATCAACGACGTTCCAAGTTTGCTTTCTTGCTAATATCGCGGAAATTATTCTAAAGTAAAGGAAATTACTATTTTACAAATTTCAGTATTATTTTGAAAAGTCCATATAAGACACTGTTTTTTAAGCACATCCTTACACATTAAGGTATACATCCGCCTACGTTAAAAACCCATTTTCGACCGAAAATGAAATTATTTTTAATGTCTTATCTGAAAGCCTATTCTTTTAAGTTTTCAAAACAGTTTTTATTTTGCGTCTCTGATGAACAGAAGTGAAATTAGAGACATTTTAGTAGAACTTAACAGCAGAAAATGGAATAGTAAACACAATACGATAAAGAAGCATTTTTCATTGTTTTTACTTAAAATATTTAAATTTTATTGTTTATTTTTGTTTTGTACTATTTTCTATATACCAGATACTATTTTGGAATATTTAAAATGTGAATTTCTTTGTTTTCCATGAGATTGTTGCAAATTTAGGCAATTTTCAATATTTGGAGTATCCCGATTTTACATTAATGATGTAATTTTGATAATAAACGTACGAAAAGCACATAAATTTTACTTAGAACCAATATTAATCAAAAATATCTCCAGATCAGCTAGCATGCATACAAAAGTTAGTTGACTGAAAAAAAATATTCAAATCTGTCGACTGCGGCCTAATTGTAGATAACGATAATGACTCATAATGGCCCAAGAAAACGACTAAGAAAAAATTTCCAGCTCTGAAAATTTTAAAAAATGCTGGTGAAAAAGAAGGACTAGTCTACAGAACTGGGTAATATTGAAGAAAAATTCTCTTTTCTTCTCACAATAAATTAAAACCATAAACTTGAAACTCATTTTTTTCAAAATTTTCATTTTTTTCAAACACGATTTCTAACATTCATTTTAAAATATCAACTTGAAATTTGGCATACATATTTTTTTATGATACTGTCTAGGTAATGAACCCAAAAACTAAATGCAATGATGTTCCATTAAAAAGTTATGTAGCTTTTGAGATTTGAAAAAAGGCCAAAATTCTTTAAGAATTCACGATTTCACACTTAAACTATTATAATTTACATGTTTTTATAGACAATGCAAAATTTTTGCTTCAGGACCTAGCCAATAGTTGAATAATTATATATACTAAAGCATTTTTCATTCCGAGTTGAATAATTATATATAATACAGCATTTTTCATTCTGTTCATTTATTTTTGAACGAGTGTTTGAAAAAAGGTCAAATTTAGTGCAAAAAAATTCTAAGTTTTTTCAAATATTTCAAAAAATATTTAATTAATATAACTTTTTTCTATGATAAATTAAGTTTTAACATAAATGTCATAAGAAAATACAAAAATATTGCTTCAAATTTTAAAAAAAGGCCTCCGAACGTAGTCGGACACCTTAAATAAACTGGTGGCAGATTTATGTTGCCTATCTCATACGAGAGGGTGCAGAATCGAATTCTTTGGCCTGGGGCGTAAAAATGAATAAATCCGACCCAGGTTATAATTATAAAAGATCGGGAAGGATGAGAGGACCCCTTCATTATTTGCCGAGGACTGAAAACAATAAGTATTAATAAAGAGCATGTACGCCCCCCCCCCCAAGTAACGGCTTGTCATTTTTATTTTATGTAAGAAATCCGAATAGCTTATTTATACATTCATTTTATCCATGATTTAATTTTAGCTGCTGATTAGATTTATTCTCTTATCCGAAACCATACATCCGTCACAACCAGAAACATTCGTTTAGCAAAAGCTGAAAATACTCCATAACTTGATTCATATGTTCCATCAAAATATTCCGATTATATTGGCTTAAAAAATACTGAAATACTGAATTTTTGTATCTATCCTCAATTAGTCTTTTAAAATTGAATACTTAAAAAATCAGACCACCAAACTTTGAAACTATATAGATTTGCATATTGAATCTGGTGAAAATATCAAACTAGCCAGAACTTCGAGGCAATTTTTAAAACTGAAACAAACCAGATCAAAATGAGACGTACATTTATTTAGCTGATGGTAAAATCTTCACGAATGTCACGCTGCCCTCTTCTTAACCCATTCGAGACGGGTAGCACACGTGTGTGCAATGCACTGACGAGCCAAAAAGGCGGGTAGCACACGTGTATGCAATGCATTGACGAGCCAAAGAGACGGGTAGCACACCGTGTGTGCAATGCATTGACGAGCCAAACAGACGGGTAGCACACCGTGTGTGCAATGCATTGTCGAGCCAAACAGACGGGTAGCACACCGCGTGTGCAGTGATATTGAATTGCAATTATCAGTCAGTATGGAAAAAGCAACCGTCCGGATAAGACTGGTTTAAAATAAAAATTATCTGAGAAGTGTATAAACATAAAATTGGTATTGGTTTCAATTGAGTCCCTGAAATTAAGGTGACCAACCGTCCTCCTTTTCTAAGTTCTGCCCTTCCTCAAAAAGTGCACAACAAACTATGCTACAAATGTATTTTTTAAGCATTTATGATATAGTGTATTCTGTATTATTGTTGCAATGACTTAACTGTTTCTTTTAATTACAATATTTTTCAGCTTCAATTTATTTATGTCCTTTTGTTGCAGCGGATGTTCGAGCTAAAGTTGGTCACCTTACTAAAATGAGTGACCCAAGGGCAAAAAAATACTATGCGACAAACTCTAACAGATATGATCTATCCGCTGTGGGGTTAACCATTGCTTTCGCATTCTTAGTCTCATAGTTATTAGCGATTCAAAGCTGACGGTATTTTGTCACGCAAGAAAGTTCGACCGACGAGCGGAAAGACGTTTTCACGTCAAACTATTCTGAGGAGCGACCTGCACACATGGTGTTCAATCGTCTTATTTGTACGAAGTGAGTTACGAAGCGACTGATTTCTAATGCAAACATGTTTTTTTTAATTAACAACTGTCAATATAAAGCAAAAACACATTTCGGCTTCTGGGGATGGTCTCCAAAACAGGGCGCCGTCTCGAATGGGTTAAGCTGCTCCACCCCCATCCCCTAAGGGTGGCTGCGAAAGTTTTCACAAGATCTTTCAACGGAGACTCAAGAGATCTTTCAACTCCAATATTTTTATGCAAAAATGTTTTTTTAACTTAAAAATTAATCTTCTAAACATGGCGTTACAGGAACACACAATTATTTCGGCGTATTGCTATGTCATTTTCTCAGCAATAACAAGGTCGTAGAGGTTAACACTACTATCGCCCAGGTACTTCATCAAATGAACATCAACACCCTCCGTCTTCTACAATTACAACACAAATTATGGACCGATACTCACAAAAGAGTTACTCTGAAAGTATACACCGAAAATTGAAAAGAAATAGCTAATCAGCCATCACGCATATTTCCTCCACATAATATAGAATACTATTGCTAAACGGAACGCCTCGGCGACACAACAACATGCCAGTGTTTGCCTTCGGTGTCTCATCTTGTAACACAAAACAGAACGCGACAGTCAATCAGAACGGCAAGGTGAAACTTAGTATCCGGTAGGAAGTAAAACACCGCACGCCTAACAAATCCGAACTCATTGTTTACATAGTGTGAAACGCATTACACAATCTTATTATGAGTCAACAGAAAACGACAGATATGCAATTTCGCCACAGATTCAATCGCACGTCCTTCGAAAATTCTCCACCCACCACTTTGTCTTCGTCAAGCGTCCTACAATGAACCTCAGGATGACCTCTTTTCTACCTTCGAGTAACTCGGGAGCCATCTACCACACATGTTCGGATGTGAATAGGAAATTAATTTCAATGAATAGTAAGAAGACTTCACCTCTTGGCATAAAATGAACAATGTAATTAATAAACAGGACCACGGCACTATTATGCCAAGATGAATTTATAGAAAATTCTTTCTTAAATTAGCAGTGATCAGGATATCACTTTCTTCGAATCATTTTTTCCCTTAGCAGAACTACTTAGTCGCTTCCATTAAGGCAAATCAAGGTTGCTGTAGCGTGTGTATCCCAGAACAATTTTGAGGGCGTAAGTTCTTTCATTTTCAATAAAATTGGCGGAATAGTAATTTTAAAATTCATTGTACTTCGTTCAGTTACATTGCCCTGCACTACTGAATCCGATAGGATAAACGTTTTAATACGCTTCAACAATATGCGATAATTTTCAAAACATATACGGTTCCTGCATAAATCACCAAGATTCCATACATAGCTGTAGAAAAACCAGTGGGGTGTACTCCATAAACTTTCTCGTATACTGCTCAATTTGTCTGCCTCTCCCCGAGTGGATAAAAAAAAAAAATTCAGACCTATCGTATCCAAAATTCAATGACTATCAGAAGGTTTTCATTGTAGATTATAGAGATTGTAAAATATTTAGGTGAAAGAATCATATTCAAAAGATGATGCTATTAAAACTTAGCACATATTCAGCTTTTCACGGCAGCGCTCCGCTATTACGAGGCAGCGAGACGAAAAACAAAACAGGAGAAAAACAATCTATCACAAACTCGTCTCAAGGACAAAGTGACGTAATCCTTCCGCGCTACCAGTACGCAGGCAGCGTGGAGATGACGCACTGGTAGCAATGCTAACAAGTATGCGATTACACCGACCGACAGACAACCTTTGACGGATTTGGCCCAAAATTTATACGGACCACATTCGATAAAACTGTACCAAATTTTATCCATCTAGCTATTCAAGTTTGAGTTATAGTGTTCACATGACCGACAGGACAGATAGACTTCCCTGACGGATTTTGTCCAAAATTTGATTACAAAATTATGTTTAAGACATACCAAATTTCATCCCTAGCTCTAAAGTTTCCGAGTTATCGTGTTCACAGATAGACATAATTCCAAAATTGTGTTTTCGGACCTCGGGAGGTCTAAAACGTGGAGATTCGTCAAAATCCTGCAGTTCAATTTTTGACGATTACAATACTTTCTTCTTATGAGAAAGTAACCGCAGTTGTTCTTTCAACACTGCTAAACTTTTGCTTAAATCTTTATTCTACCTTATCTCATTGGGTTTTTTTGGCATGATTTCAGTTTTGATTATTTAATTTTCGACAGTAAGCTTTTTTTTTATTTATTTTTGGAATTCTTTACGTTTACTTTCAATTATTCAAACGAAAAAATAGTTCTCTTCATAAAATTTTACTTTCTAAGGAGAAGGGGTGGGAAGATTTCAGTGATATTCTTATCAGATGTTAATGTAGCAAACCTTTAGGAACTAAACTGAACACTCACACCAAAAAAAAAAAAAATCTCAG